>LZPO01076359.1:5599-18289 GCA_001675575.1 Neotoma lepida
TAATAACTTTAAATCTGAATGGCTTCCACTCCTCAATCAAAAGACCCTGCTTTTCAATGGAGGAAGAAACAAAATCCATCTTTTTGTTGACTATAAGAAATTCATTTTGTTTTCAAGTACAGTCACCACCTTACAGTGAAAGTAATGGAAAAAAGTATTGTAAGCATATGGGACCAGGAAATAAACAGGCACCCCAATCCTAATATCTGACAAAAGAGACTTCGAACCAAAATTAATCAGAAGAGATAAAGGACATGCAATTCTGATCAAAAGAACAGTTAACCAGGGAGACATTACAATCCAAAGCATACATGTACCAGACCCTGNGACACACAATTGCATCAAAAGCATACTACTGAATTTCAAGACACAGAAGAACCATAACTCACTTTTAGATGATTTCAATGCCACACTTTCTTCAATAGACAGGTCACCTGGACAGAAGATAACAGAGAAACATCAGAATTAAATGATATACATCAAATGCATCTAACAGATATCTAAGGAATATTTTACAGAAACACTAAAGAATACAAGTTCTACTCAACAGCCCATGAAATTTTCTCTTAAATAGACTACATAGTAGAATAAGAACACTCAACAAATACATAAAAATTGAAATAACTTCATGCATTTTATTTGGCCACAATGCAATAAAGCTTCAAATCAATGGCAAAGAGACTCTCTAGAAATTACATGAATTCATGTTCATTAAATAACTCAATATTAAACTGAATGACAAATGGTTAAAGAAGTCAAAAAAGAAAGGAAAAAAATCCTGAAAGTAAATGAAGATGAAAATACACTATATCAAAAATCTGTGACACATTAAAATGACCCTAAGAAGGAAATTTAAAGTTCTAAGTGCTTTCATTAGAAAATCAAAANGAACAAAAATAAATGAATTAATTATGTTTAGAAAAATAAAAGCAAACCAAACCCAAATCCAATAGAAAGGAAGAAATAATAAAAACAGCTCAGAAATTGAAAGAATAAAAACAAAGCAGTGTAAAGACTCAATGAATCTAAGATCTGGTTCTTTGAAAAGAAAAATAAAATGTGAAAAGATAAACAAGATTGACAGACTCTTAGCCCAATTAACCAAAATAGAGGGATGACCCAAATTANTAGAATCGGGGATAAATAAGAAAATATTACAATAGATCTCAAANGTTTTCAGAACATTTTAAAGAATACTTTAAAANTCCATATGCCATTAAGCTAAAAGAATTGATGAATTTCTAAGTTATTTCTAAATTCTAAATTTCTAAAATTTCTAAATTCTAAATTATCTAAACCACCAAAGTTAGACTAAGAAGAGATAAATTTAAACAAACTATCAACCAATAAGAGCAAAACAGTAACAAAAATATTTCTGACTAAAGCATGCCCATGTCCAGATGCATTCACAGCAGAATTCTACTAGATTTTCTTCAAAGATGACTTTTAAAATTAGAAAGAGAAGAAAGGCCACCAAACTTCTATGACACTGGTATTATTCCAAATCCTGGTAAAAACACAACAGGAAAACAAAAAACAAAAANCAAAACAGAACAAACCACTACAGGACAATATCTCTCATGAACACAAGTGCAAAAATCTTCAATAAAATACTTGCAAACCAAACATAGGCATATATNAAAAAGATAATTTGCTATGATCAAATTGTCTTTATTCCAGAGACACAGGATGGTTCAACATAAATAAATAAATCACAAACAGACTTAAAGTAAAAAAAATCACATGATCATTTCAATAGATGCAGAAAAGACCTTTGATGACACTGGAAATGTCTTCATAATAAAAGTCTTAGAGAGAGTAGGACTGGAGGAAACATGCTTCAACATACTAAAGGTGACATATGACAAATGCATTGCAAACATCAATTTTAATAGAGNAAAAGTTGAAGCAGTCTTGTTAAAATCAGTAGCAAGACATGGCTGTCCANTCTCCTGATGTCCTTTTAATACAGTATTTAAAACACTGGCTAGAGAAATAAGATAGGAGAAAAAATGAAAGGGAAAAAAATGGAAAAGTGGAAGTCAAATTATCCCTATTTGCTATACATAAGGATCCTAACATTTTACCAGAAAACTTTTAGAAATAATTAACACTTTGAACCAAGTTGCAGGATACAAAATCAGCTTAAAAATATGTAGCCCTTTTATATACCAATGNCAAGCATGCTAAAAAAAAGATCATGGAAATACTTGAATTTGCAATACCCTAATATATAATATATATATACTTACAGAGAGATGCTGGGGGAGAGAAACAGAGAGAGACAGATACAGAGAGAAATAAACCTAACCAAGGAGGTTAAGGACCTCTGCGGTAGAAATTTTAAATCCCTGATGAAAGAAATTAAATAAGATGCCAGATGAATGAAGANCATTTGAGACCTCATGAATTGATAGATTTGTAGTATGAAGATCATCATCCCACCAAAAGCTATTTATAGGTTCAACACAATCACAATTAAACNCCCCCCCAAGACATTTTTCACAGAAATAGAAAGTAAAATCCTAAAATTCATGTGGAAGTAGAAAAGATCCTGGAGGACCACACCAATCTTGAGCAAAAGGAACAATGCTGAAGATTGAATTACCATATAAGATTTCAAGCTATATTACAAAATTATAGTAATAAAAATAGCATCGTACAGATATGTAGATAAATTGGACAAAATAGAGGACTTAATTATGAATACCCATCATCAAAGCCATCTAACACTTAACAAAAATGCCAACAATACACACTGAAGAAAAGACAACATCTTCAGCAAATGGTTTTGGGAAATCTGCATGTCCACATGTAAAAGAATGAAATTAGACCCGTATCTATCACCTGCACACACACACACACACATGCACATGCATGCATGCATGCACATACACACACACACACACACACAAAAAACACAATTCCAAACAGATCAAAAATCTTAATGTGAAACTTGAAATGCTGAGACTGTCAGAAGTAACCATTGGCAGTAGTCAACAACATGTCATGCAGTTTATTGAGAATTCATATCCCACTTTTGTCCACACAGTGCTGTGGACTACTGGTTGTTTATTCTTGTTATTATATGGTTGATGGGAAGCTCTTATGATCATAAGGCTGATGGGCATCTAGCTTGAGGTTGCCCAGAATCTCAAGAAAATGCTGTAATCCACATTGTTATCCTGGGGAAAAATCAGCATTGGCAGTTCAAAATGCAGTTTCATCCAAAGGCATATCACTCTCATACCCTCTAAAAGTAGAAAAAAAATATGTCAAAGAGTTACAAATTGTGGGCCATATGCAATGGCTATCTATATCTTATCTTAAAAGAGTCACCTGAAATATAAAAAGATGTCTGAGGACTAGGAAATATTCCTTAATAAGAGAGAGCTTGCCTTCTAGGTGCAACGCTCTTTAGCATCCCAAACAATGAGAAAATCAGAAAGCATTGGTGTCAGTTAATTAATTAGAAGTATTTAATAAGTGTCTACCATGGACCCACAGTTTTTATGTTATTTATAGACCATGTTGGCTTAAAATATAAATATTTCAGATACTAATGATGCTTGACTTAAATTTATTCTTTTCTATGGAGCATATGATTCTTATAATACATGATAGGCAATCTCCAGATCCCAAAGTGTGAGTTCCATACTGTGGAGCATCTGGGGGGCTGAATGGTTGCAAGATATCTTGCAGATCACATCAATCATATAGATTAATACTGGTATAAATGCTGATTTTCCAGGAACTCTTCTTCTGTACCTTCAGGTAGAATAAAAATCCCCCTATCCCATATCCTGTCCACTACTCACTCAACTCTTCCACGAGTCATCTTTTTTTTTATTGCAAAAANTACAAGTTCTTTTAAATCAAATTTATTTTTAATTTCTCTTCCTATCTTCTGCATCTGGTCCATGCTATTTTCAAATGTTACTTGCATTGAGTTTAAATGTTGTCTCCAGTCAGTCTGTCTCACGAAGGGCAAATATTTCATATAATTGGGTCACTGAGAGCTATATCTAAGACACAAAGAAGAAGAATGAAAGAAGATTCTGACTGACATGCAAAAGTCGTTAGGTGACTAGCTCAGAATCTAGAAGAAAGGGAATATGTCAGAGCCAGTCTTGTGTCTTTGTGGCCTACTCACTCTGGGGTGACTATGGTCAAGTGACAGTGGGAAATCAATTCAGCAGGTCTACCCCTTTGGGACTCTTCATGCTTTAAGTATAAAATAAGAGGTTTAGGCAAGGAAATGTTTAATGTTGTCCAGACCTAGCATCCAATAGTATTTTAACTAAAAATAGCTGTACTATTTTTTAAGCAAATATATGCTAATCATCACTATCTAACTGCATTATACTAGAAGATGCATAGGGGCCTGTCATGATTTCCTTTAACAAGGAGGCCGGTACAAACTGGTGGAGGAGATAATTCACTGACTGTCAAGTGTAGAATATCAGCAGCTTTATTGGGAGCATTCAAGAGCAGGTTCCTGACTTACCCTATGAAGCTACAGGTATGAGTTCTTTTCAGTAGGATGGCATGCTAACAATGCTCAGGAGGAATCCAGAAAACCTACAAAGGCTAAATCCTAGAAAGTGAAGGTGATCAAGAAACCTCACATTGATTAAGCAACTTTGGAGCTGACAAAATATCTTAATAAATGCTGTTCAGTCTGATCCCTGATGAAAGGTGAAGAATTGTTATTACTGCTATATAGATGATATAGTTGGGGCTGGTTAAAAAATAGTTAAAAGTGGCAGTGAAAAAGAGCTGTTACTATCTAGCAGCACTCTCAACCACTTCATGTTACCTTCCTCTGGAGTATAGCCAACCTCAAAAACTACTAGATTGGCTGGCAAGATGGCTCAGCAGGTAAAGGTGCTTGCTGCCAAGACCGATAGCCTGAGTTTGATTCCTGAAACCCATGATGGAAGGAGAGAAGTCACTCCTGTTAAGTTGTCCCCCTTCCTCCACGTGTACAGTACATGCACATTCCCTAATAAATGAATAAACAAGTAAATGTAAAATAATACTAGGTGACTTCTAGCTAAGCTACTGGTCTAAAAGCTGCAGATGTGTGACCACAGACAGGGGGACTGAGTCAGAATAGGGAAAATAGACTATTCCAAAACTAGGAGAGGAACAACAGGGACAAGAACTTCAGAAATCTGCAAAGCAAGTCAAAGAGTATCTGAAAAGTGTAGAGAAAAAGATGGTGACACACTAATAAATAACTCAAACACAGCTTCATGTAGGCAGCTCTTCGGTGGAAGGAGAGGAGGCAGAAACTGCACCCAAGAGTTATTTCTTTTCTTTCCTCTGAGTGGCACTGGGGATTAAACTATCAAGAGTAAGCTGCTCAATAGGAAGATTCCCCAATAAAGCCAGGACAGATATCTAAACCAACAGATGTACATTGTAATACAGAAACACAAGAAACACACACACACACACACAAAGCAAGGCACAGGACTCCTCTAAATGATCATAACTTCTAAACTACTGAACTTAAAAGATAATATGTAAACTGTAAGATGAAGAACTCAAAAGTTTACTGGAGAGGAAAGCCAACAGCATAGAGTAGGAAAAATCATCAAAATTAATAAGTCAGCAATGTGAGTGGAAAAGTCAGCAACATGTAAGAAAACTCAGCAAGTAAATTGAGATTTTGCTAAGCCATTGAAATAGAAATGTTGTAAATGAAAAACTCAATGCATTAAATGAAAACCATAGTGGAAACCATCACCAATAGACATAACCAAGTAGAACATCAATGATGCAGGATGAGGGCAATGAAATAGCACATCCAAACACCAACAAACTGGGAAATAACACAAATGTAAGCACACCATCCAAGAAGTCTGGGATACCATCAAGAGATTAAACNCAAGTATCCATAGATAGAAAAGAGAGCTGAGAAAGAAACTAGTGTCCCAGAGAATCTATTCAATACAATTATAGTGGAGAACTCCACAAACCTAAAGAAACAACTAGACATTCAAACATGATTGCTATACCCAGCAAAATTATATTTTTAAATTGGCATAGAAATAAGGAAATTTCAAGACAAGCTTAATGTAAAACAGCTCATGACCACCAAGCCCTAACTGCAGAAGATTCTTAAAGATACACAGAGAAGAGAAAGATAATATCGATTATGAGGGCACAGGAAAGAGTAGATTTATGAGAGGAATAGATGAACCAGGGAGTATGATGGATCATGTCTAACACAGTAAATCATCAATCATTTGCTACTAATAAGAATAGAACAAAGAATAATCCAATCAAAAAAAGGGGAAAAAAACCAACAGAATTAAATTAATTCTCAATAATAACATGAAACATAAATGGCTTCAACTCACCAAAAAAGAGGTACAGACAAGATTACTGGTTTAAAAATCTCAACCACCTTACTTCCTAGGAGCCACATAAAGGTAGAAAGAGAGAGCCNGCTACTCAAAGTTATTCTCTGACCTCCACTTGCACATCATAGCACCCCTTATCATGTACATATACACACACCATAACAAATACAAATTAATAATTTTAAAACTTAAAAAGACTCCAAATAAATAACCTAATGATGTACTTCAGGGACTTAGAAAAAACCAAAACAAGCCAAATTTCAAGGTAGTGGGCTGAACTTAATGAAACTGAAACTAAGAGAACAATACATAGAATCAATCAGGAGAGTTGGCTATTTGAAAACAAAACAAAACAAAAAATTGACAAAAGCCCTAGTCTAAAACCATAGTCCAANGTGAGTATGTGAAATGAAAAGAGAACAATTACCAGAGAGAAGAGGTAGCCTACAGAATAGGGGAAATTCCTTGCCAAGGCAGGGGATGAAAATCTANAATGCATGGAGAACTGTAAAACCAAGCATGAAACAAACAAACAACAACAACAAAAAATGAAATCAGACCATCCAATAAGTAAATTTGCTAGTTAAATGAATAGGCAAAGAAGAACTATCAATGGCCAATAACTACTGAAAANGTATTCAATATTCTTAGTCACCAGAGAAATGCAAAGTGATTCCATTTCTCTCCAGTGAAAATAGCTAGATCAAGGCAACAAAAAAGGATAGCAAATGTGAATGAGGATGTGGAGAAAGAGGAAATGTTTTAGNCTCTGGAAGGATTGCAGAGTGGTGCAGGTGGCTACTATAGAAATTAGTGTAGAGGTTCCTTAAAAGCTGAAAATAGAAGTATCACATGACCCAACTATCTACACTTGGATATGTACCCAAAGCACTCTAATCAACATACCACGGAGATACTTGTGAATCCATGTTCACTGTTACACTATCTCCACAGCCAGGGAANAGAACCAGTGCAGATAACCATAAACAGGTGAATGGATGATGAAAATGTAATATATATGTATATATACATACTAGAATTTTATGTAGCCATAAAGAAAAAATGAAATCATGACATCTGTGGGAAAATGNATGGAACTGTAAGTCATTATGCCAAGAGAAATAAAACAGACTTAGGAAAACAAGTGTCATGTTTTCCTTCATTTTCAGACTCCAGATATAAATTTATGTGTGTGCATGCATGCATGTGTGTGTGCATGTACATGTACATGTGTGCAGGCGTGCGTGCATGTGTGTGTGTGTGTGTGTCTTCATTTTCAGACTCCAGATATAAATTTATGTGTGTGCATGCATGCATGTGTGTGTGCATGTACGTGTGTGCAGGTGTGCGTGTATGCGTGCATGTGTGTGTACGTGTGTGTGTGTGTATGTGTGTGTGTGTTTATAGGTCACCAAACTAGAAAGGAATCCCAAGTGGGAAAAGAGCTTAAAGGAAGATACAAAAAGGGTAACAGAAGAGATGTGACAAGAAAACAGAAGAGGTAGCTAATGGGAGAAAGGTAACTAGCCAGAATGGGCTGAGGGCATGAAGGGGCTGGGGCAATTTACAGCAACNTATAATAAACCACACGTGTGAAACCCGTTACTTTGCATACTATTTTGTTTAGAATGGTAACCTCAGACAATGTTATTCTAAGATCACGATAAAGTGAGACAGCAAGCTTACTTTATTATTTTGTCTAAAGTTAGGCACCAAGGTCAATTCACCACCCACAACATATCAAAATCCTTCTCTCTTGAATAAATTAATGACTTCTATGTCTTTGCCAGATATAGTTACCAATGTACCTTTATTTTCAGTATAGATATGGTGTTTGGGGACACATGATCATATATTTGTATCTATGTTTTAAATAATATCCATTTTTTTGGGGGGGACTCATGTAGTATAAGTTTCGCTTCTTCTAGCCCCTTCACACTGAGATGCCCTATATTCCTGTGATATCCTTTGCTACAAAGGGTAGTGTCCTTGTTAGTTTTGCTGTCAACTTGACATAACTGGGAAGACAAGACTTTATTGAAGAATGGCTTCAATTGGATTGGCCTGTGGGAAAGTCCATGGGGCATTTTGTTGGTTGCTAACTGGTATAGAAGGGTCCAGCCCACTGAAGGTGGTGTCATTCCTAGGCAGCTGGGCCTGGGCTGTATAAGGCAGGTAATAGAAGGATAAATCTGGGAGCAAGCCAATAAGCAGTGTTCCTCTGTGGTCTCTGCTTCAGCTCATGTCTCCAGGCTCCAGCCTTAGTTTCCCCTGATGGTGGACTGTGACCTGTAAGCCAAATAAATCCTTCCTTCCCCAAGTTGCTTTTGGTCAGCAGAATGTTTTATCACAGCAACAGAAAGCTAACTAGGTAATAAAATCCAAGTAGGTAAAACTATGGGCTTATTCTTCCTGGTCTTTGGCTAGATATCACAGACAGCTCCCAAAAGATTAAACGGGATTGCCACAGTCACACCATTAGTGAAGAGTTTTCTTTTTCTCTCCAGGCCACTCATACTTGAGGAATCAAAACTAAACTTCTATTTCCACAACAGAGAGGGCTAGAGAGTATAGTGGTAGGCAAAAGTAGATAATTAAAAGACACTGATTTAAAAGAGAAAGAATCATCTTACTTGCTGTTTGAGTTTCTATTGTAAAATTTTGAAAGCCTTTTTAAATCAAATGGTTTCAGTTGAACCATATATTTAGTCTGATGAGGAAGGTGAGGGTGGGTATTAATCTGTCATTTGGCAGGTGAGATAGGAAGTGATCACATTCAGGCCCTTAGCTTGTTAGTGGGAGGCTCGTTCCTTCTCTAGAGGTCTGTGAATGAAATGGAGTACATGTTTTGAACTCAATCAAATCATGTGGGGAGGATTTTATTAAGAATGGGTATGAAGGCTTAAAATCCCACACAGTGTGAGTAAACAGTCCTTCACTGTTAGTAAAATCTGATGGATGTTGTTAATAGGGGGATGGGCTCAGATTTGAAGGTATTGTATCTAGACCTGAGAACATATGCAGAGCAGCAATGTGTCCCTGGAGTGCACTTGGGTGAGGGTAAGGACTCTGAAGAGTGGTTTTGAAACTCCATGAAAGGGAAATGGTTAAGGAAAGGAGAATGGGGGGCAGTTGGTTTGGAGACTGGTCTCATGCTGGAAATATGAGCGCTGCCTTCAGACTTAGGAAAGGCCATCACAGAGAAGAGAAAATAGACTCTCACTACTTTGCTTTGGAGACAGAATTAAGACCAGCGGGTGGAATTTATAAGAAGCCAGCTTTTGGCTCAATATAGGAACTGTCTTTTTAACGTGGGAAACTGCCTAACTGTGTAGATGGCAGTAGGCTCCCATTCCTGAGAGAACTTAAGTGTAACCTGGAGGACATTTTGTGGAGAACACTGGAGAAGAGATATAGGTGGAAAGTCACGCTCTCGACACCTGTAGCTGCTCCATCTCTAACATGCTACCTCGACTCTTTCACATACAGTTAGGCACTGGGGCAGGGTAAGGATGGTGTGAAAAATTCAAAGATTTGTAAGGTACAATGACTTTTTTCAGTGTTTTTTTTTTTTTAATTTGATGATTGGCCTCTTTGAATTTTAATTTAATAAGCTTTCTGAAGAGTAGTTTATCCAGATTCATTTGATTAAAGTGTATATGGACCATATCGTGTGTATGTTCTAGGCTCTGTGAAAAATTTGCAGAGTAAAACAGACATAGACTCTTTCCTCATAGAATTACAACAATATCTTAAAATTAAGAAGAGGAATAGTATAATAATTTATTTTTAAATTCGTCACAAGCATCAGTAACACATCAGCCCACTAATAAGATGGCATATAGAGATATAAATTAGAATTCAGGTAATTTATGCCCAGTATTACGTACTATCTGCTGGATCACTTGCCTTTTAGCATGTTTTCTCAGAGTTGTACAAATTATTTCTAGAAGACTCTGAAGTTGGTTTGCACAAGAGGTAGAGGATGGCCATTCAAGTTCAATTCTAAATGTTAAAACAGTTCTATAACAGATCATAGCTTCTTCTCAGGGAGCAGTTCTTTAAATTTAATTTACTCTAGAGACTGGGAATAAAAGGAGCTGTCTTCAGCTCACTTCCCAGTAATTCAGCTCATCTCAGTTCATCTCTTAATAGGAACCTTTAAGGCACTATGCTAAATACTCCCGAGAAGTCAGAAATAGATGAGACCTAGCCCCCGGCCTTAGGAACTTAAAGTTGACTTTGGAACCTACAAATAAATAACTATATTCAAAGTAAAATATCCAAGAGCCTTAGGGGAGAAATATGGAGACAGAGATTGTGTTTGCTTTGGAATTTGAGATGGAAATGCAATTCATGGATGTTTTGGAGGCTGTGCTCACTTTTATAGTGAGTGTGAGGATCAGGATCCTCTAGGAAGACACATAAGCAAGACATAGAAAGACAAGACATAGAGACTGTGAGGTGCCTTGGAGAAACAGCAGAGATCCTGCAGTTGGGAGGTTGAGTGGGTAGTTACAAGAAACAGTGGAATATTGAGAAAATAGAAGGTTGCACGCCCAGAGCAAGGTCTCAAGTTTAATAGGTAACTGAGAATCATGAAAAGTGCTCACCAGAGAAGACAAAAGGTATTTCACAGATCGGGATGCATTAGAAGTAGGAGCTACGAGTCAGGTGTCTAGGAAGTGGAGAATATCNNACTACAAGGTAGACAAGCAACATTGCAGGATCTGACATTATGAGGAATGAGAGTCCATGAGGCTTAAGCTTTGCAATAAATGTGGTGAAGGAAAGATAAGNACAAGCAAGTGTAAAGAGGATGGGGAGAGCTAGGTAGAGAGGAAATAGGGAGGATTGTGCTTTAGATACTAATTTTAGGTGCCTCGAGGACTCCAGGCTGAGAGATTATATACTTGCAAGTTGCAATCTAGTCTATTAAACTTAAGGTAAGAGTTGAAGTTGGTATCAGGGATTTAAAGGNCACATGGGTAGAAGTCAATGTCATATGAGAAGATGAAAGCATGGAGAGGGGTAGCTCAGTTGGTAAAGTACTTGCAAGAGTAGGAGATTTTTATCTGTCTATTTTGGCTTGGTTTTTTTTGTTTTGTTTTGTTTTGTTTTGTTTTGTTTTTTTTTGAGACAGGATTTCTCTGTGTAACTGTCCTGGCTGTCTGAGAACTCACTCTGTAGACCAGGCTGGCCTTGAACTCACACAGATCCTCCTGCCTCTGCCTCTGGAGTGCTGGAATTAAAGGTGTGCACCACCACCATTTGGCAAAAATGAGTTTGAACCCTAGAACTCCCTACTTTTAAAAAGCTAGACACAATGATGTGCACTTGTAATCCCACTGCAGACAAGACAGAGACTGGTAGATCTCTGGGGTTTTCTGGCCAATTAGCCTAGCCTGCTTGGTGAATTCAAGGGTAGTGAGAGACCCTATCACAATAAAGGCAGAAGTTACTTGAGGAATGACACTCCAGGTATCCCTTGGCCTCTACACGTACAATCACATTTGCATATGTGCACTCTTTTTTTACACATAAGAGAATATGAAATTATTAAGAGATTAAGTGCAGGGTTTACCAGGAGATTTGGAGGGAATTGCATGGTGGTGGAGTCATTACCACCAAGCAGGGCATAGAAACCAGAGGAGATAATATGATCAATATATCCATCAGTGGTAGAGGTCAAGGAAGGTCAGAAATGAGCAATGGATTTTGATTCTGGCAATTGCAGTTGCTTTAGTGACTTACAGAAAGCAACGCTGATAACAAGTAGAAGAGGGAGCCAGGGTGCATTGGGTGATTTGAGCGGAGGAGGAAGTTTCTGAGCCATATTTTAGGGGTGACAAGAAGTGAGTGAGCATTCTGAGAGGACAGCAGGTTAACAGCATGCTTTAGTAAGGCAGGAGAGACAANACTCTAATTTCAGAAGTGGGAAGAATGTGAGGAGGCTGAAAGTATGAACAAGAGCAAAGAAACAGAACTCTTGTTGTCAATGTCTTTTATCAACACACAGAGATGAAGGGTCTGTAGCTTAGGTGTCTCCATACTCCTTGAACAGCTTGTCATCCTCCCAGCAAAGCTGTGTTTTGGCTCATATAGTCACCTCCTTTCATCCCATCATCAGTGAGAACATTCTTATCATGCCCCAGCTGGCCATGCTCCCTCTTTTCCTGAACTCCTCTTGCTCCAACAACTAAGGCTCCCTAGAGCGTAGACTTAGACCAGGTTACATTCCTTAACTCTCAGCAAGCTTTACTTGAACTTGATCACATAGCATCCTTGATACTCTTCTTAGAATCAGAGTTTTTTT
>LZPO01076359.1:29676-44914 GCA_001675575.1 Neotoma lepida
ACTATTTTGGGAGATTCTAGAAACTTTAGGAGGTGGGGTCTCACTGGAGGAAGTAAGCACGGGGGTGGGGTGGGCGTCTTATCCTTCTTCTGTTCTTGTTTCTCTCTGCTACCTGTCTGCTGTCAGATAAGGTACTGCTCCATAATCATGTCACAGTGGTGTTCCCAGGATNGATGGACCCAGAGTCTATGGGTATAGCCTCTGAAACGGTGAGTCAAAAGACACCTCGACTGCTTTGCTCAGGTGTTTGCTCACAGTGGTGCCAAAGGAACTGATGTAATGCTATGGTTGTTTATCTGTACATGCCTTCTTAGCAGAATGTTTGGGGAGACGAGATGACACTTCTGGGGAGGCAGCACAGGGAGGCAAGAACACAGAGGAGAGAGCACATTGAAGCTCCTAGCCCTCCAAATCTCACTTTGCACCTGCTAAGAGAGATATGAGGACTGAGCAGGTGGTTTCCCAACAGCGGTGTTCACCCAGGTAGTTTCCACTCTGGTGACTGGCAGAGGAGCATGGTCCTTTCCTATCAGGGCCACCTGGCAAAGGCCCAACTTGTTTCTTTTGTCTTAATCCATGTCATTCAGGAATAAAATCTGAGTTTCTCCATCTTGCACTTCTAAGCAGAGCCTCATTGGTATTCAGCAAACTTCCCCAGCCCTCTTCTCTTTTAATCCTGTGAGAAGACATTTCAATGAGTCTGAGCTGGGACAATTTAGAGCCCAGACTCTGATCTCTATTCACAGCCTGGGTACGTTCTCACAAGATTTGAGTCAGGAGGCTCAGCTTTTAGATCCCCCCGTGGCATTGTCTCCAAGTTCCTCGGGGCCAGGCTGCCAAGTTCATGCGAGAGGCTGACCCCCTTCCTTTCACAGAGCCACTTATTAGCAGCTTTCTTTCTTTCTTTTGCTTTTTCTTTTTCTCCCCCTTCCAGGCCCATAGATACAATTATTAGAAATTCCTGGTTTTGTGCCCATATTGAAAGAAGGCCTGAATGGGTATGCTAAGGACCCGAAAGGGAACCACTCTCCCCAACTCCAGCTTCTGTGGTTAATTAGATTTGGATGGTTTCAGAGGAGCAGCTGGAGTTTTCAGAAAATGGGAGCGATAAAAAGGGACTATTCAAGGTATTTTGGAGGGGCTGTATAAAACAATATAGCTGTGAAATGGGGTTTGAGAAATACAACATTCTTGATTTGGTGGGGGTAGGAGGGCAGGGGAGGGCAGGCAAGGGCAGACAGGAATGGATGTGAGCAGGCAGAACAGCCCCTGGCTGGACAGATCCCATTCAGCTGGACACTTGAGCTGGTGTCCCATCCCACACGGCAATTCTACTCCAAGCCTGGGATAGTAGCCCCATCAAGCACATACCTGAGGCAGGTAAGCTGGAGCAGGAGGGGTTAGAGATTTGGGTTGGAGCTCAAGGCCACTGTCTTTTGAAGCTATTCGAAGTTTCTCAGCAGTACCAGGATAGTGAGGAGACAGAGGGTGATGACCTGCCTCCAGGGAGAGGCAAGGCCTCTCTGCTGGGGACAGAACCTGACCCTCCTTGGGAGTGGCTGATGTCCCCAATATGAAAAGGCTTCATAGAGAACAAGTCTCTACATTCATGTCTAGTCACATCCTTGGGCCATCACCTTGTCTGTCTGTAATCAGTAGTTGATTGCTTCCCCCTCAAGACCAGGGAGCTGCTACCAATACTAAGACCTCTGCTCACTCACACATTCACGTGTTCAGTCATAGTAATGAAGATATTGACAAGGGCGAAAGGGAGTGGGGTGCCTTAGGCACAAAGGCCTCAGAGGCTTCCTTCCACGCCTCAGTAGAGGACATCTGATGGCCATATCTTAGCTCAAGTTTTTAGTCTAATACATCTTTAGAGTAGGCCAAGAGCACTCTACAGGAGAAAATGGACATGAGATAATATCATTGTATTCCACGGATCAGCATTTAAGAAACTTTGTTATAATCTAATAGTTTTCAAATATATTTAATTCTTGGAAGACTTTTGCAAGCAACATCCTACATAGAATCTACACAAAGAGGAGAAGCAAAAGCTTAGTGGGCAGCTGCGGCTATGTGCTCACTGTGGCTCTTCTGACAGAGCCTGGAGCTCCGGGGACTTTAGGTATTTCTCCATGTAGCAAAGAGAGTCCTGCCAAACCTGGAAGTTTAAGTCATCCTNTCTGTGCTTTTTCTTTTCTCTTTAAATTAGGGCTTTGTTGTAGACCCTATTCAATAAAGTTTTATATATATATAAAATATATATATATTTTATATATATATAAATATATATATAAGTTTTATATATATATAAAACTTTATTGAATTATATATTATATATTATATATATTACATATATATAATATATAAATATCCCTTTCCTTCCTAATTCTCACAGAGTCAATGTGTTTCAGGTTATCTGAGTGTGTAGGTGGAACTGTATAGGGCAAAAGAACAGTTATTAATATCAATGTGACCGTGGACTGCCAAGTCCTAGAGATAAAATAATAGTTTGCTCACTTGGTTAGTAAAAGTCTATTCTTTTATAACCGAAGGCATTGCACTGTGTCCTTTGGCCATCAAGGGGTGAATGAGATGTGGTCTCTACTATTAAGGGGCTTATTCTCTAACAACGGATGGGAAACACACAATGGTCGCAATGCAGGCGTCTCCTTTAAGGAAAAGATCCAGATCACTATCTAGTCCCAGGCCTTAGAGGATGCAGAGAGGGCCTCCAGGTGGGTGGTCTAATGGGAATGACACAGTGTGATACCCAGTTGCAAGGACAGGAATGAGCACTGGATATGAATGCTGATCTTTGGATTCAATTTCAATTTTTGAAGGTTTAAGTTTTGGAACGGAAGGAGTAACTAGGGAAAAGAAGTGGAGGAATTAGGGGTCTGGGGAGGGAGAAAAGAGGGGAGGCTGCTTTTAGCCAGCTTTCTACATGTGACAGTCCAAAGTCTCCCTTCCTGTTTAGAGTGCTATNTTCATATGGCATCTAACCCTTTGTTCTTGTCTTTTCAAATGCCCTTTCTCTCTGTGATGTATTTTTAGATTGTTGGTATCTCAAAGGCAAGAATGGCGGGTACCTATTTTAATAACTTAGTTTACCAAGTGTTTTCTTTCCTTGGCAACCAGACCACCAGCTGAAGAGCCTTTAAGGAAACAGAACACACACTGAGATCCCAGCTTCCCTTCAGGCAGGAGGGGCACATGAGCAGGGCAGGGCCCATCTTTGGGAACAGACTCTGAGAGGACAAGAGGAGTCTCCAGAGCCCTTAGGAGACAGGGTGCTGCTGTCTATACAGGTAACTAGGATTTGGTAGTTTGGGTGGCTCGTGCTGATTTCGAAGGTAGGAAAAGATGGCTAGGAAGAAGGGTGGAATTAACAGTACTTCAGCACCTTGACTATTCCAAGGAAGAGGGAAGACCTGAAAAATCAGGCCCAGATCACTGTCTGTTCTCTAGAGATGTATACACTGGTCATTAAGGCAGTCATTGCTGACAGCAAAGACCCCTCAGGGATATCACACTGCTGGCTTCTGTGATTGTGACAGTGTCAGGGAGCTGGGAAAAGAGAGACATGTGGGGGCTGGGCTGTTCCTGAGGCAAGGCAGTGTTCCTCATTTTCAGAACTTCAAAGCCACATGGAAGAACTTTTCTTGGGAAAAGAAGAACAGGAGTTTGAGCCAAGGCCAGTGGCAGATTCAGTTTATTGAGCTAAAACGAAGCCACCTTTTGAGGCGTCTTAGTGTCTGGGTTGGAGAACCCAGGCTACCTGGAGCTTAGAACCACAGGGACTTCAAATTCCAAACTAAGAAATATGAACTTTACCCTGTGAGAGAAGCTTTTCTTTAGACCAGAAATCTGAGTCCCTCTCATTTCATCAGTTTGAAAGAAGACCTCACTCGGGTCCGCACTGACCCTGCCAGGCACAGTTCTGTTTTGTGCTGGAGGAGCCATAATAAGCTGGAAGCAGCTCTCAGTAATTGATGCTTTCTAGGCTGCTGCCTCGCTGGAGAGCAGGAGCGATGCAGCCTCCTCGGCATGCAGTGATTGCTAGCCCAAAATAGCCTTGCACCTGCTCTGATCTGCCTGTGAGATAATTTCAGCTTCCAAGGAGACTGCCCTGATTGGTGTTGATTTTTCATGATCTCCCCTCTGGCAAACACCTGGAGAAAAACACCTGATCCTAGAGGTACACCCTGGAGAGCCCAGGCCCCTGAGTAAGTTGCTTCAGCCTGTCCAAGGAGGACAGACTCTGGGGCCTTCTGCCCCACAGGTACCTGCTCCCATAACAGGTGGATGTTAACTGATGTTGCAGAAGAAGGGGAAGGAGGAAGAGAGAAGTGAGGGGTATTGGTATGGGAACCACTTTGGAAGAAGTGCCAGAAATGTGGGTAGGTCTCATTGCTTCTGTCTGACCCAGCCTTTCTTCTCAGTTCATCTTCTACCTCTGNGCCTTGCGGTGTTAACCATATAAATGGTTCTCCTTCAGTGTGTGTCTGGAACTCCATCTCTGATCTTTTTAACTGTCAAATGCTTCCTTACAGCTCAGATATCTCTACTGAGTCAGTCTTACANGTGCAGAAGATACTCCAGTTTTAGAGACATATAAACAGCTGACTGGGAACAAGGCTGAGATCATTGGTAGAGCAGTGAACCCCATCACAGTTGTGAGGGTAGGGCAGAAACCCAATGTATTTCAGACAGTGAAAAGTGACATGATTTCATTCTAGCTGTCCCTCAAACTCTAGTTGCTGGGGCTCTTGTTTCCCTTTTGCAGGTGTGTATTAACTTGTCTGAGGCCATAGACTNAGAAATGTTGGCAGTCAACTTTCTTTTCCCTANGCTGTACCATTGTGGTCAAACATTATATATTTAGTTATAAAGGTGATGTGATCTAAGTCAATTTTATGGCCCAGAGTTTTATTATGTTCCTCTAGTGGTCTATTGGGCTGTGGGGATGCCTGTCAATTACCTCACTTTGCAGNGTTTCATCTCAGCTCAAGAAGGAGCTCCTAGCAGAAAGAGTGGACAATGACAGTGGCCTACAGGGCCAGCAAATAGCAGAGGGGCTTGTCTTTCATGGACAGCTTCAACAGCTGCCACATAGAGTAGTAAGGCACTGTCTATCATGACAATATGACCAGGCNAATGTCTAAGTGTCATTAATCACTGACCACTAAACCCATTAGAGAGCATAGATGCAAGAAGAATCGATATACATGACAAACGGGACCTGAGCAGGGAAACACAGCTGTCTCTTGCTGCTGTTTCTGTGCCAAACACTAACATTCACTGCAACTGAGATCTTCTGGCAAATCTTGGAGCTTTTTCCTGTGAAACTGTCATTTGAGCACTTTGATAGAGAGAGGTTAGACAGTCCCATCTCCATCTCTCTGTTTCTCTCTTTCAGAGATTTTTTTTTCCTTAAAGAAAAGGCATGAGCAATCAACCTCCTTGATTGGGGAATTACATGGCACCTACTCATTTGTGCTGATTCAGGAATTTTGCCATGTCTCCAAGAAAATTTTTTTCCCATTTGTGATTAGTAAAAGTGAAGCATTGGAGGCTTTTCTGGACTTTCCCAACCTGTGGCAAAGCTTCTCATCAATGCCTGTCCACTGAATCTTCTCCAATGACTCTGTCAGCCCACCACTACTCTCTTTAGACATCCTAGAGAACAGATGCTCCTCAAGGAGGAATGATGCTTTTTGTCACCTCCTACTCTAGCTGCAGAGGAGGATCCAGATGTACAGTCTCTGGATTCATCTTCTTTTTCCCTCATCTTACTTCTAATTCCATCATACATCTCCCTCCATCCTCTCTTTTCTTAACCTTTCCTGATAGCGTGGGAAAAAATGCCAAGGCCTTGTGTTGAGAGAGAGCATGGGATGGGTTATGAAAAGATCTGCCNGTGTGTCTCAGTGTTGTCCCTCAGCCACTTGTTTTGGCTTTCCACCTACCTTTGTAGTGCTCCCTCTTTTCGTATCTAGAGACCAAGCCTCCCCAACATCCCACAAAGGGCTCCATCTTTCTTAGTACATGTGTGTGTGTACACACACATGCACGCACACATACCTAATTAAACAGAGAAACAAAATTCACAGGCCAGTGAAGCCTGCTCCTCCATCTTTCCTCTCTCCTCTATGCCCCTGTAGCAGTCTAAGTAATTGCCTACACCCATGCTTCCCATCTCTCCGTCCTACAGTGCAGATGATTTCTTGTACCTGGTATAGATTTCTGCTCTCCAAGCCTGGCTGGCCAATCATGTCAAGTGACAATCACCTACAGAACCACATAGTCCTGGCTAGCTATGTGTTTACCAAAACCTGAGTGTGGCTCTNATCAGGAGTTTTCTTCTAACACTCTAAGATTCATTATAGGTCCTAGATGTCCAGTCCTTTATGATAGTCTACCATGACTGTTTGGGCTAGATTTACTCTAAACATTAGAGATTTTGTTAAGTGGACAGACTAAGTGAGCTACTAAAGCTTTTCTCTTTTCTGAGATTAAAAAGTGTTTAGCAAGATGGTTAGGGACTTGCAAAGAATGGAGAAATGGCCATTCCACATCAGCCTGGCTGGCTTGGAACTCAGCATATAGATCGGGTTGATCTGGAATGCATAGTAGTCTGCCTGTCTCTGCCTCCCGAATGCTGAGATTAAAGGCATGCACCACTGCACACAGCTGTAGAGCCTTTAAAGACATTTTCCCAGACCCTAGACACAGATTTTCATTCAGCAGGTCAATACTTCTGTGAAAGTTCCCTGGCTAATTCTAGTAACAGCTAGGTGGGTTTGAGGGCCATCATATTGTTCCGAAACTGTATATTGAGCTTATGTTGCTAGACTTTGGACTGCACTTTACTAGTTTATTTGTTATTGGTAAAACCTTACAGACATGTAGCTTTCTGNTCCGTGATTTGAGGACTCCCACACCTTTGGTCTTTCTGACCTCGCAGACCCTTATTTTAATTTGTCATTGTCTTTGCTGGTATGTCAGGTTTCTACCATGGCATCCTTAAGTTGGGTCATACCTTAAGGAAATTCTGTTAAGATAAAATTCTGTTCACTGGGATTTGCTTTTTAACCATTGACGAGCACTGAAAATATAATAATCACAATGGTCATGGTACCCATCCATAGGAAAAAAAAAACTATGTCCATGATCTTATTTAGTCCCAGTGCAAGCTTAAAAACCCACCAGGATCATTCCTATTATGTGGATTTGTTTTAAATTGAGACTTAGAAAAGGTAACAACAGGCTTAGGCTCCCTACTATCCATACTTGTTACTTTGCCTGTCTAAAACACCTGATTGGTTTAATAAAGAGCTAAATGGGCCAATAGCAAAGCAGGAGAAAGGATGGGTGGGGCTGGCAGACAGAGAGAATAAATAGGAGGGGAAATCTGGGGAAAGAAGATTAAGGAGCAAGAAAAGGAGGAGGAGAGGAGGACACCAGGGCCCGGCCACCCAGCCACACAGCCAGCCACGGAATAAGAAGGAAAGAAAGGTATATAGAATAGAGAAAGGTAAAAGCCTGGAGGCAAAAGGTAGATGGGATAATTTAAGTTAAGAAAAGCTGGCTAGAAACAAGCCAAGTAAGAGTAAGTCTCCATGCATTTGTCTGGGAGCTGGGTGGCAGGCCCCAAAGAGTAAAAAAANACAAGTATACAAGACTATTGGGGCCACTCTTATTCAAACCGCTATAGGATTCCAAAAGATTAAATGAAAGTACCTGAGTATTTTTCTGTACTCTATCAGAAGTAAGCATTTTCTTCTATGATGTTATCATTCCTCAATTTCACCAACATACATTCTATTTATGGTATCATACTTCTTAGAAAGCACCATGGACTTACCCATCACTGATAGGCTTAAAGGAAGTTTCATAGTTTTTCCCAGTGTACACAGCAGAAAGCCCTTCAGGACTTTAATAGAAGGAAATCNGGGATAATTTGGAGGTTGAGCTACTCTGTGGAACAGTAGATCTGGTAGGGTCTATGGACAGTGAGGGATGGGGCATAAAATTCTGAAAACTCTCCTTCTTTATTTTTACTTCTTTTGGCTATTCCCATGGAAATCGTCTTCTTCCAGAGCAGAGAATTTGTGAAAATCTTGACAACCTGACTTTGCCATTTAACCAGGTGAAAAGCTATTGTCTCCACCAGACAGAGTTCAGAGTTCCCTGCTGTGATCTGAGGATGTGCCTACGTATTTGTCTGTGCTGATAAACTGGGAACATCCNTGACATGCTTTTTCCCCCCTAGTGTCAGTCACAGGCTAGATATCATTCACAGTAGGTTGAAATGATAAGGAAAGAATGAATCAGACCCAAATTTGTACCAGCAATTACCAGAAGCCAATGTATTCCTACTCTGCCCATTTTTCAAGGTTCCTTAGAAATCAGCCTACTCCCCATAGTTAGAAGCTTTGGTGGTTGATTCAATGAGGATCCGTGAAGCCTATTGATTTGGTAAGTAGAATGCAAACAAGTTGCACTGGTCATTNAGGAAACATCAATAGCTTAGCTAAGCTTGAACCAGCAACTTCTATTGGCTGTAGCATGGATAATTTGTCTTCATATTTACTCAGTATTGATGCTAAAGAGAATGATTAGTCATTTGTTTTATAGCTTACCTCAGCCTTATCCCATCTCTAAAATTGCCTCGACTACCTTCAGNATTTTAGGTAGGGAGCTAAGAGTTTTGCTTCTTATAATAGAAAATGACCAGCTGAGCACAAGTACTTCCTATTATCTCTGTCATGTCATCATTTTTGAAGGAGTCCCTGATCATCTTGTTAAAAATCATTTAATCTCAGAAAGGANAAATCCATTAGTAACTCATGTAGTCTAGCTACTTCATGTACATCTCTGAGAGTTCAGAATAAATCAAGCCTAAAGCAGTCATAAGTAGACTATCATAAAGAACTGGACAATCCAGAGACTTATATTTAGTATCACAAGGCTCGAACACTTGGTTGGAGTCTTCATGCACACTTCAAGCATATTCAGGTTTTCACAAATACATTTATCGTATTGGTANTCAGTCCCACGACCNTTCTAAACCTANTGTGTATTCTCTCCTTCCAATCCTTAATAGTGTGTTAGAGGGCTGGGAAGATGACTCAGTTGGTCAAGTGCTTGCTTTGTATGCTTGGGCATCTAAGATCCATCCNCATGTAAAACAAACACCAGNCATAGTGNTGTACTTTTATAATCCCATAACTGGGAAAGCAGGAATAAACAGATCCTTGGGACTTGCTGGCAAGCCAGGCTAATTTACTTGGCAAGCTCTTAGTAAGAGGTCCTTTCTCCAAAAAGGACATCCAAAAAGGATTGTACTTGAGAAATGACACCTAGGAATGGAGAGTGTCCTCTGACCTCGACATGCACCAGCACATACAGGTGCATCCATACACACACACACACACGCACACACAGAGAGAGAGAGACAGACAGACAGACAGACAGACAGACAGACAGACAGACAGACAGACAGAGACAGACAGACAGAGACAGAGAGAGATGTAAGGAGGGAGGGAGAGGAATAAAGGAAACTCATACATGGCATAAGTCACTAGGATAAGCTGTTGTTTGGTAATTAAGAGATGATTACAATTTTAACATGGAAGTTCTTCCTGGGCTTGCAGGAGTACTGTGCTATCCTAGTTCACATGGNTAAGTTATACATATTTTCTGTGACATAATTGACCTACAAGACAAATGCCAATCTTTCCATCTTTTCAAAGAAATGCACATAATTAGGATTGTAATATTTACAAGCTCCCAGACTCCCAAATTCATCATCTATCCCATTTCTTTCCTGCATCCCTGATCATAGTCATGTGCTTGGTTCACCTGGTTTCACCATCAGGGATGTATGTCTTAGAGTTTCCCTTCAGTTCCTTGCCCATGTAGGCATTCCTCTTGCTTATGTACATGAGGTTGCCTTTTCCTCAAATATTATTTGATATTTTTCCCNCTCCTCTATTACTCTGAATTGCCACTGTTTACCTTATCANTATTCNCTAACNTTAGNTNTCACATCAACTTGCTTGTGGCAGCCTGCTCTTTCTCTACCAACTTGGATTTGGAATTATTCTTTTTGATGTNTTGAGACGAGGTCTCAATCTATAGCCCATGCTGGCTATGAACTCATAGTCTTCTGAGTGCTGTTCTAGTCGATTTCTTTGATTATATTTATTTTACTTTGATGTCATTCAGAAATATGTATTTACAACATTAGTTGGCCATTGTCTGTCTTCTTTAATAGAGACTCAATCTTGTAAGGGAGAGACTCTATCTGTCTTTACACCTCCTTATTCCCTGGACCATGTTCCCGATAAATCATAGTGAAAACCAGAAGGAAAGAGTGAAAGGAAATGAGAAAATAAGGCATAGATGCCGAAGTCTGGCCTACATTGTCACTCTTCTTTCTCTTTGGGGTGTGTATGTGTGTGTGTATACAAGCCATGAGCTATGTTCTCTCTACCAAGAAAAAGAAGGTATATATGCAGCATTGCCTGTGTGTGGTTCTTTCTCTATATCCCCCTTCTCTGTGTCTTCTAGGCAAGTTTAGTTCTGGTTCTCGCCTGCATCCCTCCCTCCTTCTTATGCCCCTCACNCCCCTTCTTGCTCTTGATATCACTCTTGCATTACTGGAGATTGAATTCAGTGATTTATGCACAATAGGCAAACTATATCATCGGAAATTTAAACTTAACTTTTTTCATTATTTTGAGGNAGGGTCTCACTAAGTTGTCTGGGCTGGCCTTGATCATGCTATGTATCTTAGAGAGCTTGGAATTTACAATCTTCCCATGGGCCTTTGCCACCAGGTTCAGGACTTGCCCCAGTTTTGCTCTGTTTTTCGAATTTGTCTCTGGTGACTGAAACACTCACGAATGTGCATCTTTTGCAGAGCCCTAAAGTACATATTTGTCACATTAGAGAGCATAGGATTTGAAGGGACCAATCTCAGTTCCCATCAATGATGCAATTTCCCTACACAGCCATGACCATGAATTTCTTGTGGATAACACCTGGCTCTCAGGTGACTCTGTTCAGTAGATTGGGAGCTTTCTTGTCCCCTATGATCCCATGCTTGCTCCCACTAGGTTCTCCAAAGCCTCCCTGTACGTCTACTCACTCTCCTGAATGACTCCCTTTCTCACCTCCAACCATCCTAACTCCAGTGTCCTTCCTACTTCTCTGTTTCTTTCATATGTATATCATTTCCTCCTATAGCTCCTAGTCTTCTGGATGGAACAAATTTCTTTTTTCTCTTTCATGTATGTTTAAAACTCAATGCTTGTCTAGAAATATGGCAGGTATTTGCAGAATTAAGGGTGAATAAGTGAGGTATAAAAGGGCTGAAAGGGAAACTGTTTGAGCTACAAGAAGAATGAAATTTCTTCTTTTATTTCCTCCCAAATGGTGTTAAAATTAAACTGATGAGCATCAAGTCTTTCAACATTCCCACAGTAGCCCGGTTCTTCCAGTGAATGCACATTAAGTTGGGAGGAAAGCGATTATGCTTGAACAATTGGTATCAGAATAAATGGTCAAAGAATTTTATCATCAGAATAGCACAGGAACACAGACAATTAAACACAGCAGAAAAGATCAAGAGGGAGAGAGGAGACAGGGGAATATGGAGTGGAATGAAGGGCATGACCAGGCCAGGAGTCTTGAGATTTCTCTGGTATCCTCCTCCCTCATCCCAGAGGATACATTAGGTTTAATACAGAAAATGACTGACAAATTACTAGGTCACTGAGTGTGAAATGTATATTTTGCTTTTTGCTTTCTCCTATCCTATAATTGTATTGATCCAAACAGTAAAAATATTGCTATTGTCTCCTTTATTATGGTGCCTCTGAAAATGCGAGCTGCTGTGTTTCGGTGGATGTGTTTTTCCTGGATAAATCTTTTTCTTGTAATAAATAAATCTCCTGATAGGGTCTTATTTAAATAACAGTGCTCTGGGAGTGAGGCAGAAATCAAAAGATGAACCATTAAGCCTGGTAATAGGAAAGCAGTGTGCGTCAGCCACATTACCACATCCTGANAAACCACATCAATTAGGTACCTAATGTGTGAGCCATCACGTAAACCAGGCAGCCACACACCCCTCATGCTTACACTATTGATTGCTGTACAGATGTTGGGTACTGAGCAGAGCCTCCTAACTCTCAGGCACGTGGTATTGCTGCTATTGGAAGACCTCTTCCCCAGGAACTCCTCTCACTGGATGAACATGTGTCCCTGTGACCTTGAACTGAGTGTGTGTCTGTTTGATAATCATGCCTATGTAAGCCATGGGAGTGTTTTTGGGGAATCAGAGAAATCAAAAATAGCAACTGCTTAGCATACTCAGAGAGACACTGTGATTTCTGGGGCTTCATCCAGGTTGGTTTAAAGTGATATTCATTCACTCAGAGAGAATACTCTAAACCCATGTCTCACAGATTTTACTGACTCTTTGGTCACCTTAGGTCGTAGGGAACTCTCCCTTTCCCAAACTCTTATGTTGTCAGTCTTACTCCCCTGACTATATTTTGTCTCTGTAGTTCTGTATCCTTAAGAGTAGTGAGTGCTGGAATAACCTGTAATATACTTGCTTTTGTCTTGAGGATTTTTATTTGTTTGTTTGTTTTGGAGCATGTGTGTGTGTGTGTGTGTGTGTGTGCGCGCGAGCGCTTAAATTGGGTTGGGCACATAGTATTTGCTCAGTAAAAATTTGCTACTACTGATTCATTTGATGCCATCTTATATTATTTTAAGTAGTCATTGTTTCCCACTATTGGTTCATTTAGATGTTGCCTTTTATCAGTTCCCTGCATCCATAACCCACCTAGAACTGGCTTTCAAATCCATTGGCATTTCCTTTAGCTAAGCTNTGTCGAGTTAGTTCTCTTAGTCTTCTTCCATGTTCTACTTTCTGCCTTTTAAGTGTTTTGAAATCTAGAGTTTACAGCACCTTGAATAATTTGAAGTGAACCATCTGGGCAAATGCCCAGGAGGTGACAGTGCTGTGACCAACATGGACTTTATTTTTACATGTTTCCCATAATCACTGCATTTACTTTACCATGTGACTTGAAATGCCCACTCTAACCTGTGGATGATGTTGCCACCTGGTTTTGTCTGACCATGCTGATCCACTGCCTAGGAGGCCCATTGATATCTATTTGCTTCACAGGAGGAGGCTGGAATGTGGCCAGCCAATCAAAACATGGAACTGAAGAAAGATAATTACTAGTAAACTTTCTTAAACAGCAGAATCTGGGCTAGGGAGATAGCTTAACAATTAAGGTACTTGCTCTACATGATGTCCAGTGTTTGGTTCTCTAGGGAGAACCAATGTGCATAATGGGTAAGTGCCGTGGCCTGCCTTTAATTCCAGCTCTGAGAAATCATAGATAATGGATTCCTTGAGCAGGCTGGCTCATCAGACCAGTGCTATCTGTGAGCTCTGCATTCAAATGAAAGACCTTGCCTCAATCTCTAAGTTGGAGAACAAGAAGGAATATCCCTGATGTTAGCCCCTTTGGCCTCCACATGCATATACACCTGCTCTGGAGAGTACAAATCTATTCCAGGTACAATTGGGGAACACTGGACCACTCTGGGGATATAGAGTAGGAGAGAGGTCTGTGAATTTTGTTTCTCTGTGGAGACAACTAGAAAACATCAGCTATTGAATCTCTACTTCATACCTTTGAAATAAATTAATGTCCTATAGATGAAAGACCCCAGCATGGAAATCAAAAAAACAAAAAACAAACAAAACAAAAGCAAAACAAAAAACNTTTTTCAAAGAAAATGNCACTGAGAATTAAGGTAGACAGGAGTTTTCAATAATGATAAACATATGAANAGAGAAATCACAGAAGAGGAAACATAAATCACACAGAAAGATGTGACTAGCAGTCAAACTCTGTATTAGCAGGAAAATATAAATTAANCTATAGCAAGACACAGTTTCTCCATCCGTGACATTGGTAAAATTGCAAACTTTGGCAATTCCAAGTATTGGCAAGGATGCAGAGAGATCACAACTCTCATTTACTGTTAATGGGAATATAAATTGGTCCTTCTCTAACTTTGAAGAGAAACTTGGCACTTTCTAGTAAAGTTGAAGATGCACAGTCCCTATTCTGCAATTCTCTTAATAAATATTTCCCCTATATTAACACTCAGGGAGGTCAAAAGGACATGCATATGAATCAGAGCATAATATAAAACAGGAAATCACTCACAGATCTATTAAAGGAGATTGGGCAAACTACAATAGAGGTATAGAGCAGTGTAAATGAACCAGATGATACACACAGAACAAGTCAATAAACTACATCCAGAAGAAATAACTGCTGGGAAGAGTTTGAGAACTAGAAACAACAGTCTAAGAAGCAAAGAGGTGAGCCTGAGGTGCTGCGGGGTAGCCTTAGTAGGGCCCTGTGAGTTGGTCTGAACAGATTTCTCTCCTGAATACATGTCCCCTGGACTCCCTAGTGTCATCCTCAAAGGATTCTTCTACCTTATCCAAAATCACNGTTTGCTTGACACCTGCTGAGGTCCTGGCACACATTTTTAGCAGTGTATTTTAAAATGAATGAGTAATGACAAGAACTAAAGCTACCCTCTGTGTCTAGACTGTTTTCATTGCATCTGTTTGCTTCTTGCTCACACAAATTTTTCCATTTCTCAGTTTTGGCTTGTCGCACAGCAAAGTTACTTCCTGGCTCTTATCTTTTGACTNCATATTGGGGGGTTTGTCTCTTTCCCTTTGTATGCGAAAGACCTACTCTATAGATTACTCTAGGCCTTATTCCATGCACTTAGCAGAGTCGTTCGTTGTATCTCTTATAATGAACTAGTATTTGAAAAGTTCTTTCCTGAGGTCTGTTCATTGGTTTAGCAAACTCTTGAATGTTAGGACATTGTATAGAGTTCTGAATTAATAGCCAACTATCTAGAAGTATGTAGGGACTACCTGGGACTCAAGAGTACCATATGAATTGAGGTAGTCTTGTGGGACTGAGTCTTTAGCTTCCAGGTTCTTTTGGAACTCTGTGTAGTCAGTACCAGAACTGATTTTAATTGAACACTTAATGTTGGAGAATTGATGTTGGAATGTATAGGAATAATTGCCCAATGAATTGACCTGTGTGTACATATTTATTTAATCAATGCTCTATGAAATGTCAAGGACTATGGA
>LZPO01076360.1:21901-40330 GCA_001675575.1 Neotoma lepida
CATCTTGAAGAGTTATCCCTTTCCTTAGGTCCCCAGGCCTGCCTGCTGTACTCCTTTTGGACAGCCTTCTGGTATCGTGAAAAAGTAGGAACTGAAGTTAAGATTCTTTCAGTCATTCTTACCATTTCAAAATGATTCAGATTTTAACTCCTTTCTTTATTCATTCTAGTCATAGAATTCTTTACGTGTATCTGTTCTTTTCTTGATAAAGAAAATTCTGAATAAAACATTTACTATAAAAATTTCTAGTTACAGACTGCCGCAGCAATAATTGTCAGCATTTATTATAGACACACTATTTTCTTCGCATGTATCTACATATGATACTAATACCTTATAAGAATTAAAATACTGTATTTTCTAACTTTTATTATCAAAAACATTATTTTTTACAGCATCATTTTATGGGCTTTGTGGACTTATCTTTCATAAAATTTGATACATCAGTTCCCTATTAGATAGTTATTCTGGTTTTAATCCTTAAAAATGATCATGGAGTTTGGGGAATACATCTTTGCTATACTATACAATACATTTTCTTTTTTTTGTTTGTTTGTTTTTTAGCATTTTGTTGAAACCTCTAGTGAGATAACTCTTTCTTTGTTGATTATTTGCATTCTGAGAAGATATCTTTATTCCTTACTATTGTGTTAAATGTAGTACATATTTACACACGTAACAATATTGTAAATATTAATTTAAACTTTCTTCAGTTAAAAATTACTTTGATCAGTATAGTATAATATAAAAATGATTTTTTCCCCAAATGGTTGAGTTATCTTAGAATAAATAATTGAAATGCCATTCCCCATGTGTATTTGAAATGTTTCATTTTTATACTAGATGGCTGATTTGCTATGTTTTATTCTAGGGGTTCATCTTTTCCTGTTTCAAGTATTGTAACTTTAAATCAATTTATCACATTTATGTATGTATGTATGTATGTATATATGTATGTTTTTCCAGACAAGGTTTCTCTGTGTAACCCTGGCTGTTGTGAAACTAGCTCTGTAGACCAGACTGGCCTTAAACTCAGAGATCTGCCTACCTCTGCCTCCTCAGAGCTGGGATTAAAGTTATATGCCACCATATCTGACTTAAAATTTTTGTTTTTTGAGACAAGGTCTCTCTATGTAGTCATGACTATTATGGAACTCACTATGTGTATCAGGTTGGCCTTGAACTCACAGATATCCTCCTGTTTCTGCTTCCCAAATGCTAGGATTAAAAGCATGTACCACCATGCCTGATTAATTATTTTTAGATAGCCTCTGTCCTGGCTAGTTTTATGTCAACTTGGCACATGCTAAAGTCATCTGAGAGAAGGGAGCCTCAGTTGAGAAACTGTCTCCATAAGATCTGTCTGTAGGCAGGAAAGCTTGTGGGGCATTTTCTTAATTAGTGAATGACGAAGGAGAGCCCAGGATGTGGATACTGGGTCCTATAAGAAAGCGAGCTGAGCAAGCCATGGGGAACAAGGCAGTAAGCAGCACCCCTCCATTGCTTATGTGTCAGCTTCTGCCCTAGGTTCCTGCCCAGTTTGAGTTACTGCCTTGTCTTCTCTCCTTGGACTATGATTCAGAATATGTAAGTTAAATAAACTCTTTCTTTCCCCATCCATATGCAGAACAACTGATGTAGTCGTTATGTAGGTACAGATTGATGCTGGGCACCCATGGTCACTTATTCTTTGCATTTTGACCAATTATAGAGCTTCGTAGTTGTCTATGTGTGCTGCCAAAAGAAGCTTCTTTGATGAGGGTAAGAGCTGCCTTTACCCG
Organism: Neotoma lepida; assembly: GCA_001675575.1. Classification (NCBI taxonomy): domain Eukaryota; kingdom Metazoa; phylum Chordata; class Mammalia; order Rodentia; family Cricetidae; genus Neotoma; species Neotoma lepida. Next base: position 23,683 of record LZPO01076360.1, read on the forward strand.
TGGATAAAAGAATAAGTATTTAGAATGTATTTAGTAGCTGTATTGATTTAGGAAAATAGCAGTGCTAAGTTGTCCTAGGGTCTATGACCTCTCCAGCCATGCTTAGCTGGCTAGGTTTACAGTACCATGCATGAGTTTCCTTTTAAGTCCAGTTAGGCAACTGCTTATTACCCCAGGATGTAAGTGGCACTGTTGTATATTTAAGATTTTTTTTTGTCAGGCCAGTCATCCTTGTGGTTTGCATACACACCTTACAGCTGGATAGGACTATTGATTACTTTTTTCCCTTGTCAGCTTGAAGGTACCTTCTGATTAAAGCTAACCCTGAGGGAGGAGGCTTCCAGGTTAATACCAGCTCAATTCCTCCAAGAGCTGTTTCTGAACTGTGTGGTATTTATCTTCAGTAATCAAGTGTTTTTATGACATAAGGAGAAATATACCACACGTAATTAGAGAGCTTTCAGTTACCTCCTAGGTATGTATGCCCTACTGTATCCTTAAGGATATCCTGCCATGCTGATCATTGTTGTAGTTCATATATATTGTAACTAGGTATGGTTGTTGGCTGCTTCCNTCCCTTGGAAGCTTGCATGGTGTCTTCATACCATGAAAGGTAGACCACAGAAAAGAGGCTTTTGAGTCAGATCCAGCTTGGTTTTCCAGATCCTGTGTCCAAAGTACATTATGTCTTCAGCAGTAGGGACTTATTTACCATCAGCCTCTGGGAGGCATGGCAAGCAAGGACAATGGCAACAGCCTATAATATTTTGGAAATCTCTTAGACTCCCATGACCAACAGCAGATAAGGGATTTCAAATACCTGGTGTTAAAGTTTTGTTAAATAGTTTATGGCTTGTGGAGGGGGCATTGCCAGCCCAGGTGGGGAAAGTTCATTTATACTATATATCTATATGCATACACAGTGACATATAATTTTAGATATGCAGTTAATCAGACACCCTTATTGTTATTTTATCCTCTACCTTCCAAAGCTCTCCTTCTGTATGGATCTCCCCCAACTCTAATTACTCTCTCCCATGTTTTCCCATTTCCCTCTTCAAATCACTTGTATCTTGCTCTTCCCCTCTCTACTCTGTTCCCTAGGTCCCTTTATACATTCCGTTTCTGTAGTTATTCCAAGTTGTATATTCACCTGAGGATCTGAAGCTAGAAAACACAATTGAGAGAACATGTGACATTTGAGTCAATGTGATCCTTTTTAGTTCCACTCGTTTATCTCCAAATTGTGTGGTTTTATTTTTCTCTATAACTGGGTAGTATTCCATAATGTATATGTACCACATTTTCATTATCCATTAGTCTGTTGAAGGGCATTCATTTATTGTAAATGAACATGGGTGAGCAAGTATCGGTGGAGTATGATATCAAGTCCTTTGAGCATGTGCCAAGGAGTGGTATAGCTAGGTCATATGGTAGATTTATTTTTAGCATTTTGAGATTTTTTTCCACACTTGTGTCCAGAGGAGCTGGGCCAGTTTATAATCCCACCAACAGTGACTAAGGGTTCCCCTTTCCCCATATCCTTTCCAGCATATTGTCAATTGTTTTCTTATCTTTGCCATTCTGACTGGTGTAAGATTAAATCTCAAAATGGTTTTGATTTGTGTTTCCTTTATTGCAAAGGATGATGAACATGTTTTAAGATATTTCTTAGCCATGNTTTTTTCTTCTTTTGAGAACTCTCTGTTCAGATTCCAGGCCCATTTTTTTTAATAGATCTTTTGTTTTTTGACTGTTTTTTGAGTTCTTGCATACTCCAGATATTAATCTCCTGTCAGATGTATAGCTAGCAAAGATTCTCTTCCATTGTGTGAGCTTTCTCTTCATGCAATTGATTGTTTCTTTAGTTCTGCAGAACGTTTTAGTTTTATGAAGTCCTACATGTCAATTATTGGCCTCAGTTCCTGGGCAGATGAGGTCTATTCAGAAAATCCTTTCCTTCACCTGCATTTTATAGAGTATTGCCTGCGGGTTTTTCCTAGGAATTTCAGTGTTTCACATTTGGGTCTTTGATTCATCTGGACTTAGTTTTTGTACAAGAGAGTAGATACAGATCTAATGTCATACTTCTATGTGTAGACATCCAGTTTTCCTGGCACCATTTGCTGAAGATGCTTTCTTTTCTCCATGAATATTTTTGACATCTTTGTCAAGTACCAGTTGGTTGTAGTTGCATGTGTTCATGTTTGGGTCTTCTGTTTTGTTCCATTGATCTATATGTCTGTTTTTGTGACAATGCCATATTGGTTTTATTACTGTGGCTTTGTGATATATTTTCAAGCATGAAATGACAGTTCCCCTCAGCATTGTTGCTTTTGCCCAGGTTTGCTTTGACTATCCAGGCTCTTTTGTGGTTCCACATGAATTTTATTAGAGTAGTTTTTTTTCCTATTTCTGTGAAAAATGAGATGGAGATTTTGATTGGATTGCATTAAGTCTATAAGTGGCTTTTGGTTGAGTGGTCATGTGACAATATTGTACCAATCCATGAACATGAAATATCTTTCCATTTCTAGTGTTTTTATCTCTTTCTTCAGAGATAAAACATTTTCATTGTAGAAGACTGGATCCTATTATGAAACATGTGAACACCTTTCATGGCTCATCATTAGCTGGAGAAGATACAAATTACCATTCACGTGGTTTATTTAATATCTCTTGCACTTCCCACAATTTTGTAAGATAAATTTGTGGATCCTTTTAAGTTGATATAAATAGTAACCACATTTATGAAGACTTCTAATTTTGAATTGATTCTGGAAATTGCTTTACTTTTGTTATTAGAGGTCCATTTAAGTTGGGCTTAGGAGGAGAGAGCTGTGAGCCCTGCCATCTTATCTGCCATGTCTCAGAGGGCTTCATAAAAACACTTCCTTCATGCATGTTGACTTACAGTCCCGGGACTGACTGAAAGATTAACCATGAATTGTATTACTCCCTGTGCTTTTGTGCATGGAACGGGAACTTAATAAAAAGTTTTCAGTTTTCCCAATGTTTGACTTAAGAAAGAAAATATCCAGATTGCATTGTAGTTACAAAATATGTTATGTGATGTATAATGTTAAATTTAATTTCATTTTCTATGTGATGTGATACTTGATTAGGCTTATTTATTATTTCCCTGGCGATTGAAGGTAAAATCAGCCATATTGGTAATGATAGACAAATCTTCTGAAACCCAGTCCAGCTTTTCTAATTAATCTGTTAGATATGACCAGAGGACTAGCACAGTTTCCTGTGGTGATAGATTGTGCACCCTAATAAAATTTACCCGAAAAGCAGAGAACAGAACAAGCCACTAGATTAAACATAGAGGCCAGGCAGTGGTGGCACACACCTTTAATCCTAGCACTCGGGAGGCAGAGATCTGTCTGGATCTCTGTGAGTTCAAAGCCACCCTGGACTACATGAGATTGACTCAGTCTAGGAGAGAAAACAGAGCCAGGCAGTGATGGCACATGCCTTTAATCCCAGTAAGTGATGGCTAGGAGGAGAAAGGTGTATATAAGGCATGAGGAGACAGGAACTAGAGGCTTTTCAACTGAGGAAGCCCTTTTGGCTAGAGGCCTTTCCACTAGGCTTTTTCAGGCTGAAGCCATTTGGGTGAGGACAGAAAGGATTTCAGTCAGAGGATTCATGGAGTTGGTGAGGTGAGAAGTAGCTGTGACTTGTTCCTTTGTCTCTCTGATCTTTCAGCGTTTACCCCAATATCTGGCTCTGGGTTTTTTGTAATAAGACCATCTACCATTCGCGTTACATTTTCCTCCATTCCTTATAATGTTAGTTGGTGCTATTTTCAATGAGCAGTTTCTCCATTGTATTGATCATACATATGTGCTTCTTAGCATGCTAAGGATGGAACTGTGATGCTGGCCCGTGCTAAGTAAGCCCTCTACCTAAAACCTCAGCACTCACAATTAAACTTTTAAGTTGAACAATACCATTGAATTCTGTATTATTTGATACCTTGTTGTCATTGTTGGGGTGGGTCTTTTGAAATTCAAAGCCTGCCCCCAGTTTTACACTACCTCCACAAGGCCACAATTCCTAATCCTTCACAAATAGTTCCACCAACTGGGGACCAAATATTCAAACATGAGCCTGTAAGGGACATTCTCATTCAGGCCACTGTAGACGAAAGTTTGTCCGGTTCCCCCGCCCGGCCCCCACGGCCCGCTTAGACCCAAATAAACACACAGAGGCTTATATCATTTTTAAACTATGGCTCTGGCAGGCTTCTCGCTAGCTAGCTCTTACATCTTAAATTAACCCATTTTATAAATCTATGTCGCCACGTGTTCCACGTGGCTTTACCTGTGTGCCGTTACATGTTGCTTTCTAGATGGCAGAATGGCGTCTGCCCCTGCTCTGCTTTCGGCTTCTCTTCCCCTAGTTCGAATGTCCTGCCTAACCTTATTCTGCCTCACCATTGGCCAAACAGCTTTATTTATCAACCAATCAGAGCAACACATTTTTAGAAAGACATTCTCATCAGGCCACCACATTTCTAGTTCCCCTAGGATCGTGACTATATCAATACAAAATGCACCAACTTCAAAAGACATCATAGTTTTTCAGTCTCAACACTGTTTAAAACTCCAAAGTTCAAAGCCTCTACTGAGTCTCAAGGCAGTCTCTCAGTTCTAAACCCATGTAAAATCAAAAAGCAAATCACATACTTGCAACACTCATTGGCACAGAATATACATTATCCATTCTAAAAGGGAGGAATATGGGCTTAATAAGGAAATAATGAACCAAAGCAAGCCCCAAACCCAGGGAAAACTGAATACTACAGCTCCATGTCTAATGTCTCTTCCAACTTTGCTGCTTATGGCCTACTTCTCTCAATTAGGCTGATTCTGCTCCCTGTTTGCAGCTCTCCTTGGCAAATATTCCAGAGTTCTGGCTTCTTTAACATCTTGAGTCTCTAACACCATCCAGACTTCATTTTCAAAGTTTCANGTAATGGCTTCTCAGAACCTCCATGCGGGAACTCCCCTGCATATGCCTAACCTCAGCAGCTCTCCTTCACTGTGGAGGGAGACTCCACAACCTTTTACTCATGTATCTTTCGTGACTCTTAAAGTCAGAAATGCATGGACAATACTGCCAAGTTTGCCTCCCCACTTAGTATGAAGCCTGACTCCCCCCCCCCTTGAATCACATTTGCAGTAGCTTTCCTTTATTGTTGCTTTTTAGGAGCAGGAAATTCTTGAGGCCTTTTTCTTTTCTCAGGTTGGAAGCTGACTGGGTATTGTCTTGGGCTAGGGGCACCTTCTCTTTATTCCAATTGAGATCAGGCCTCTCCTTAATTTCCTTATCTCTTTCAGCATAAGCCATGGCACCATCATTCAATTTCATAGTGCTTGTTCTCTCTTCAAACTGTNTTTTGTTGTTGTTGTTGTGTTTTGTTGCCATATAGGCTCATGTATTTTAAATAGTTAGTCTCCAGTTGGTGGAACTGTTTAGAAAGGATTAGAAAGGTGTGGCCTTTTTGGAGGAGGTGTGTCATTGGGGCGTGGACCTTGAGATTTCAGAAGCCTATACCATTCCTAGTTATCTCTATGCCTCTCTTCCCCTGCTTGTGATGAGGATGTNAGCACTCAGTAACTGCCCCAGCACCATGCCTGTTTGCTGCCATGCTCCCCACCATGATAGTCGTGGACTCACCCTGTGAAACCGTAAGCGCCAATAAACACTTTCTTTTAAAAGTTGTCTTGGTCATTGTGTCTTTTTGCACCAATAGAAAAATAGCTAAGACACCCACTTGCTCTTTTTTACTGTATATCTGCTTAAGCATGATTACTAATAACCACACCACAGTGTCAATAGATGCTTGTCGTGAAATCTCTGCCAAAGAAATCAGTCCATTATTTTTCAATTTAATCTTAGACAAATTCTTAGGACAAGGGCAGTAAAGCAGCCATATTCTTTGCCAGAATATCATGAGAATAGTCTCTAGCCCAGATGTTAATACTGTTCCCCTCTGAAACATCTTGAGTNAGGCCTCCATAGTCCACACTGCTCTCGACACTACTGTCTTGCAAGCTCTTACTAGGATGTTCCACTAAGCTCTGCTTACAGCTTTCAACCAAAGTCCCAAAGTTTTCCACATTGCTCCAAAAACCACATGGTCATATTCGAACCACCATGCTTGTTATTACACCTCACACTTTCCTTCAGGCCATGAAAGTGTATTGTGTAAAGTACCATCCTGTAGTAAACTAGTGCCAAGTCAAAGAATAGAAAGATGTCAGTGATCTGAATTTGGTTCTCTTTGTTTGCCTGATCAATTATTGCCATTGGATTCTTTAAGCTTTGAGTTGAATATGTACTATACTAAGCAGATTACTGTAGGAGCTGAAAATATACTTGTTTGATCAATGTTAACTTCAAATTATGTTAGTGAGAACAAGAAGAAAATGTTCCATCCAGCATTTGTAGTTTAGTGAGTGGGCATGTTGATCTGTTGATGTATAGACTCATTGTCATATTGGAAAATGCAGAGACATTAGCAGACTAGGGACAGTAAAGTGCTTGTTACACAAGTAGGTGGACTTGAGTTGGAATGGCNAGCATCCATATTAAAAATCTCAGCATAGTGACCTACACCTATAATCCTAGCTCCGAGTAGGCAGAGACCAGAGGAACCCTGTTGCTCACTGGCCAGGTAGTCTTCTTTTAGTGAGCTCCATGTTCAGTAAGAGACCCTGTCTCCAAAAATGAGTTAGAGAGCAACAGAGGAAAACATGTGATACTGACCTGTACCTTCCACGCACACACACAGAGGCATATGCATCATGTGGATACTCAAGAAATACATATACACATAGAATTCACATATAAAGTGAAAACATGATTTGGATGTTGATATAGAATTGTGTTGCTGGATGTGGTGGTGCACATCTTTNTTCCCAACAGAGGCAGAGGCAGGGGGATCTCTTCAGTTCAAGGCCAATCTCGTCTACAGAGTGAGTTCCAGGACAGCCAGGATTACACAGAGAAACCCTGTCTTGAAAAACAAAACCGAAACAAAAAACAAGCAAACAACAACAACAGAAAGGAAGGAAGGAAAGAAGGAAGAAAGGAAAGAAGGAAGAAAGGAAAGAAAGAGAACTGTGTTTATGTTTATACTATGTTCTTTCATCTGTTACGTATCTTTCATTTCTTAGAAGTAAAGTCATAGTATTTTAGTTAAGGTTTCTATTGCTGTGAAGAGACACCATGACATGGCAACTCTTATAAAGGAAAACATGTAATTAGGGCTGGCTTACAGTTTCAGAGTTTAGTCCATTATCATCATGGTGGGACATAGAGGCATGTAGGCAGACNTGGTGCTGGAGAAGAAGCTGAGAGATCTACATCTGGATCCGCAGACAGCAGGTATAGTTTGTGTGCCACTAGGCCTAGTTTGAGCTTCTGAGACCCCAAAGCCTGCCCCCAGTGACACACTTCCTCCAACAAAGCCACCCCGATTCCAGCAAGGGCACATCTCCTACTAGTGCCACTCCCTGTGAGCATATGGGGGCTATGTTCTTTGAAACCACCACACATAAAAAAGAAATAAAACCAAACTTTAAATGACACGACTTCATTATTGTATGGCAGAAATAAAGTTTCCTTGTGCTTTCCATATTTTCATTATCCATCCTTTGTTGTTGAGTACCAGGTTGGCTTCATAACATCTGTTATANAATAAATTGATGTGCAGGTGTCTCTTTATATGTCTACTTGCACTCTCTTGGTATAAGTATGGAAGTCTTGTCAATTTCCGGTCTTTTTTTTTCCCCCGCGCGCACGCGTGTGTGTGTGTGTGTGTGTGTCTCCATGCATGTACATTTGGTAGTATGCTCAATTGCTCTCTCACTAAAAATCCCTATTTTGTGGTTTGGGTATTGAGCCTTGAATGGTGTGCAGCTAGGGAAGNACTCTACCACTGAGCTACATCCCTGACTCTCCACCTTGTTTTGTTGAGACAGGGTCATTTACTGAACTTGAAGCTCACCCATTTGTCTAGATCCACTTGCACAGAAGCCCTGGGGATTCTTGTGTCTCTGTATACCCAGCATTGGGCTTCCAGACACTCAGAGCCAAGCCTGCTTTTCCATGATGCTAGAAATCACCTCTCAGGTCCTCATGTGTTTAGAGCAGGCCCTTTACCAACTAGAGCTTTCGCTCCAGCCTAGTGTCTCATAGTTTGTTTCTCCTCAGGGTTTTGAAGTGTCAGTGTACAGATCTTTTACTTCCTTGCTAAGGTTTGCTCCAAACCTTATTTTAGTTTTATTTATTTTTACTTACTTATGAATTGGAAGATTAATTCTAATTTTTCTAAGCAGATATAACTATTTGATATATAGGAAGGCTACTGAATTCTTTTTATTAATTTTGTATCCAGTCAATTTGCTAATACTTTGAAATATTTTCCTATTTGTTTCCCGCTTTTGTGTTTTTGGTCCAAGTGAAACTAAATACTGTATTGAAGGAATACAAGTGGGAGAAGTGACCCCATCTTTTTCTGGTTTTAGTAGAAATGCCATAAGATTCCCCTGTTAGTATGATATTAGCTTTAGGGTTCTAGTTTATTGCCATTAGTATATTGAAATATGCTCCTTCTTTGGCTAGTCTCTTCCTGGGTTTTGTCAAGAGGGCATGTTGAATTTTGTCAACAGCCTTCCCTGAACCTACTGAGATGATGCTGTCATTCCTGTCTTTGAGTCATTTTATATGATTGTATTACATTTATATTAAAATATTTCTGCATTTTTGTAATGAAGCCAATTTGATTGTGACACACTATCTTTTTTATTTGTTCTTGAATTAGATTTTCAAGCTTTTATTGAGAAATTTTACATCTATGTTCATCAGAGTTTGTATGTTCCTCAGAGAGTTTGGTCTATAGGTGTCTTTATCTTGTTTTGGTATTTGGGGAAAACTAACTTCAAGAAAGGTTGGTAGCATTCTGTTTTTGTTTTGTTGTTTAATGTTTTATAGACTGGTTTTAGAAGCAATTGGTGTTCTCTTTTAAAGGTCTGATAGAATTCATCAGTGAATACATCTGGACATGGCTTTTTAATTTTTATGTCTTACTACAGAATTACTGCTTTTTAATCTGTTAAAATGTTTATTATNTCTTGGTTTAACTTTGTTTGATAGGCCATGTGTCTAGAAATTGGTTCATTTCTTTTAAATTTTCTAATTTTTTGGAATATGAATCTTTAAGTTATGTAATGCCAGATATATAATATCTTTATCTACATCTCTAACGTTAATTTCAGTCTTTGTTTTTGGTAATTTAGCAAATGTTTTGTTTGTTAATCTTATTTATCTTATCAGTGTACCAATACTTCATTAATTNATTTATTTATTTTTTATTTGTATTTTATTAATTTCTACCCTGTTCTTATTTTTTTTTTTCTGTCCATTGGTTTTGGGTTTGGCTTTTTGTTTTTCCAAGGCCTTAAGGTACATCATTATTTGACCTCTCTGCTCATTTAAATGTAAACAATTGTTTGTNAGTTTGATTCCCTATTCTTTACTACTGGATTGTGAAATCGAGATCATTAACATTCAGAGTGGTATTGAGTGGGTTTCTGTAGTGTGGTGGTTATTACATTAGCCTCACAGAGTTGTTACTGAAAGAGATGTGTATATTCCTGTCATATTGTTAATTGTATAGTGTTTTTCTGTTTTCCTGTTCTGTGTTTGCTTTAGCATCATTTATTCTCTCCTGTAGCCTCATAGCTGTGTTCATCTTTCTTTCCACTGTAAAGGGTCCCTTCGGTTATCTTCTGTACATCTGGCTTAGAGGCCCCACATTGTTTTTTTACCCGGTTTTTACTGGGCAAACTTTTCTCTCTTTCACTTGTGAGACATAGTTTTGTTGGGTATAATAGTCTGGGTTGTAAGTACTGGCTTTCAGAGCTTATAAAGCATAATTCCAAGCCTTCCTGGTATCTTTGTTTTTATTATTTTGGTTTTGCCTTCACATTTGTGGTTTAATAAGGACTTTTTTTTAAGAAATAAAATCCCCAGTAAGGCTGTTCACAAAAGTAATCCATAGTTTCAATTAAAAAAAAAAACATATTAAGACTTTTATAGTATTTCCTAGAAGATTTATTTGTTAGGGAAACAACTATTGAAATCATGTATGAATAGAGACAGTTGAACCTCTTCCATAACAAATACTTTGGATATAGTTGTTAAAAATTATCTATCTTTTCACTGGTAAGTAATTAAGAGGTATCAAAATAAAGCAAAAATTCCAGGTATAAACAGATTTTTCGTCAGGCCTGTCAGCTCTCCAATAATGACACAGAGACTTCTTATTAATTATGAAAGCTCAACTGATAGCTTAGGCCTGTTTTTAACTAGCTCTTATAACTTAAATTAACCCATTTCTATTATTTTACTTTCTGCTTTGTGGCTTTATTACCTCTTTTTCGTAGTGCCCATCTTGCTTGNTCAGTGTCCCTGGTATCTCCCTTTCTTTCTCCAAGTGTTCTCTGTGCCTGGAAATCCTGCCTAGCTATTGGCCATTCAGCTTTTTATTAAACCAATCAGTGACTCATCTTCACAGAGTTCAAAAAGATTATTCCACAACCACAGGGTATCTATGAAGAGACACTATGACCAAGGCAACTCTTAGAAGAGAAAGCATTTAGTTGGGGACTTGCTTATAGTTTCAGAGTTAGTCCATGATCATCATCCAGGAGCATGGCAGCATGTAGGCAGGCNCTGGAGCAGTAAATGAGTGCTATATTTGTAGGCAGAGACAGACAGATTGACTGAATGAATGACTGACTGGGCCTGGCTTGGGCGTCTGAAACCTCAAAGCCCACTTCCAGTGACACATTTCTTCCAACTAGGCTACACCTCCTAATCCTTCTAACCTTTTCAAATAGTGCCACTCCCTGGTGAATTACCATTCAAATATATGAGCCTATGAGGGCCATTCTTATTCAAACCACCACACAGGGTAATATAACAAAACTAATGAGTATCAAGGAAGTGAAAATAGATATAAACACAGGATAATTATGAATCAACTCAAACAGGCAAGACAAGAAGAGGAGGAACAGGGAGAAATGCTAATAATGCTGATGATGGGTCTGCATGTTTGCTCCTGTTCCAGGAGAACCTATTTTTGTTGTTTTTGTTTTTTCTAGGTCTGTTATTCCTTAATAGCCTGAAGGTCATGATCTTTAAACTTTCTAGACATAGAGGATTCCTGTTGTCCACTCTTAGAACTAAGGTCACTTTTACTCATTCATGATGTATTTCCTGATACACCATAACACACAAGTGGTGGAAGAAGGCATGGTGGGTTATATTCTGTCATAGTAATCTCACTGAAAGTTATAGTCCAACTTACATGAGGAGCTGAGTAGAGGAGACAGAAGGGTGTTCTGACCGTGACCAGCCCATCCATCTACCCTGCAGATCCTTATACAGCTGCTTTACCTCAGTTCACTTTTGGCTTGCAGCCAGATTATTATCTAAAACCTAGTCAGAAATCATTCTGGCTTCCTTATCTTCTTTAGCAGCCCATACATTTCTTTTGTTACCCTAATATGTAGTTTTATGTCTAAATTTATGCATATTCTTCTTTCTATGGTAACTTTGTTGACATCAAGAATAGGCTTGATTTATGTAGATTTGTACTGCGAGGGACTATCCATTCTCAGTCATTCTTTGATGCTTTTAGACTGTAAACTATTTGCTTGGGGCATCCCCAGGATCAAATTGAAAACGTTGTACCTGTGCCTGTGTCTTAGTTTTGGCTCTGTATCTGCAACAGTAAAGATGTGTTGCGCTAATTAGTTATCAGAGTCTAAGCTAGAAAGTTTCCTGATCCAATTGAGCTTAAATGGAGAACTTGGGAGGAATGGAAGGAGATCATTTAATTCCTTTATGTCTCCAGGCAGTAAATTAGTATTGTTTTTGCAGTCATTTAAGTTTTTTCCATTGAGATGCAGATTATATCAAGGAAAAAGTTCCTTGAAATAAAATGCCACTGTTTTGTTAAGGGCTCACACTTCATTATGTAGTGCTTCTACCTGTTTGAACGATTTCAGTGTGGCTAGATTTTATGGAAAGAAACTTTTCTTTTTCAAGTGTCAATTGATAGCTTGTAACTTTTCAAAACATTTGACTATTGTAAGATGTCAGCATTTGATTATGACAGGAATGTGTTTCAGTGGTAGAGCATCTTCCTAGCACACACAAGTTGACCCTGAAAGCAATATTCCCTAACTTTCAGAGAGACCTAGAAGGGGAAATGAACTAGTGATGATTTTCCATGTAGTTAATTTTTAAAAGTTTTTTTAGATTGATTTATTTTATGTTACATATGTGTGTGTTGCCTGCATATATGTTTACTGACCATGTATGTGCCTACAGATGGTTGTGAACCACTACAAATAAAGGAAATAAAATAGTAGATAGATAGATACATACATACATATATACATACATTATATACATATATACATAGATATAGTATGATTTGTGATAGCAGCTGTAAAACAAAATAGCCTGTATGTGTCACTTGAGAAATGAATTACTATCCATTGGGTAAATTGGTGCATTGCAATTATACATTGATAAATAAAAATATCACAGAAATATATTGAAATATAAAGTAAGCCTGTGGTAGACTTCAAGGCCAGGGAATCTTCTTTTCATTTGTATTTACAGTGACCATATAACTTTAAAAAACATAAGTAAAAACTTCACTTTGAATCAAGAATATAGGCCAGATCAAAGTACCTAAAATACCTTCCCAATTACATCATTTCCCCCGATGTCAAGGAACAGTGGTAAAGGAACAGTGAGCTGAAAACGCTGATGACTCAATCCCAGATACAAAAATTAATTTGTAAAATAATCAAAATCAGTCTTCTATAGTTATTAAAAGGAACCCATTATATCATTGCAGAAAACAGAACTCAATAGAGTTATCTCCACACAGGAAAACAGTGTTGAATTTCTTTCATTTGGCCATTGGAACTATCACAAGCCTGTTTGGTATAAGTATAGCTATGGCTACTACAATATAAACTTGACCTTTACCATATAAGTCTGCCTTTATTATTGCTTGTCAGTGGTGACCTAACAGCCTTTTACAACACGGTCAGCACATTATACCATTTAATGCTCACCATAGCTTCATCAGTTAGGTTCCAGTATTGACTGAGGCTTCAGACCTGGTCACTGAAACTTAGTCAGCTGAATTCCCTTCTTTGTCAAAAATGGTGGAGTATGTCTGTGTTTGTTAACTCCTAGAGTTTGTCTTTCAATTACTCCAACATTATTTTTCCTTTCTTGGGAAGTACTGGGGGGAAGAAAGGGTTTATTTGTCTTACACTTCCTCATNACTTTTCATCAGTGAGGGAAGTCAGGACAGGAACTCAAACAGGGAAGGAACCTGGGGGTGGGAACTGATACAGAGGCCATGGAGGGGTGCTGTTTAATGGCTTGCTCCTCATGGCTTGCTCAGCCTGCTTTCATCTAGAACCCAGGACAACCAGCCCAGGAGTGGCTCCACCCACAATAGGCTGAGCCCTCACCCATCAGTCACTACTACAGCATGGTCTTATGGAGGCATTTTCTTAATTGAGGTTCCCTCATCTCAGATGACTTTAGCTTGTGTCAAGGTGACATATAACTAGCCAGCACATTAGTCCTCCAGCCAACCTGTTCCACTGTCCTTATGGTGGCCATGCCCATAGTCACCTTAAGATCTGAGAGCAGCTNTTGGAGTGACTATAACTTGATAAAAACAGAACATAAAGGGTACTGTTATTTATTGACAGATAGTTGTATTTAGTTAAAAATAACTTTATTTATGGAATTATAACATCCTTTCTGTAAGGAGAAAAACTATTTTAACTTGCATTGAGTTTCCCACAGTATTCCTGATGAGCTGAGGTCACTGTTAGGGTTGTGAATGGTACTTAGGTATCCAAAATTAGATTCTTAGGTATCCAAAAAAGAAATATGTGGTAGAAGTTTAAAAATAATACATATACATATTTAAACATTTTTTGCTCTGCTGTTTTTCTCTTTCAGTTATCTAGAAAAGTACGAGAAAGTTCATCATTTTGGGGAAGATGATGATGAGGTACCACCAGGCAATCCAAAGCCACAGCTTCCTATTGGTGCAATCCCATCTTCCTACAATTACCAGCAACACAGTGTGTCAGGTAAATATCACATGAAATTAGCTGGGCATAGGCCGAGAGGTTTGAATNGGGAAATAGAGATCATTCAGTGAGTTAGTCCATACTTTGCATATGTGCATGCTGAAGGCATTCAAGAGATGGAACTGTCACAGCTTGGTTGTACTTAGTGGTAGAGCCCTTCGCTTCACAGATTACAGAAGGAGGTTTCAGAGTGTTTTCAAGTAACATTTCTTACTGATTGTAAACAGTTTTCCTTATAAGCTGATCATTAGTTTATCCTGATTTTATCCACCAAAATGAGAAGAGAAAGGTCCATCTAAAATTAGAGAATCTCACCAGTTGGTGGTGGCACATACCTTTAATCCCAGCCCTCTCCTGAAGCAGAGGCAGTTGGACCTCTGACTTCAAGGACAGCCAGGGCTACCCAGANAAATCCTGTCTCAGAAAACAAAAACAAAACAACAACAACAACAACAAAGATTAGAGGAGGTAACTGTAAACTGAGTTAAGATAAACCTGGGCTCAGAGGAATAGAGGGAAGTATCAGGTGTTAGGGAAGCCAAGAACCTTTCTATGAATTCTACATTTTCTACAGTTTCTATAGTATACACTACAATGTCAGGAATGTTCCCATTTATTCTATAATTTCCTAATACAATATTAAAGGATTTTTTTCCTTCAAGTGATGTCATTGTAAAAAAAAATTCTGTAGCTACAAAGAGATGAACTGGATTAGGAAATAATTATCTTGAAGCTCTGTTAAAGAGATTTGAATAGAGCTGATGGAAGCTGTAGTTTTCAGTTCTGGCAAGATGAACTGGAGACACATGGTTCAATGTATTTGACATTTGGCCTACACAAAGCAAGAGATACTTACCAAGATTGTGTTCTTTACCCCCCCCCCAAAAGACAGTTTTATGCATTTACTACAGTCAGGCATTGGTACCAGTGTCAATCTCTAATGGGTAGCCCTTTGATTTAATCTGGCTCATTGTACACTATTACAGTTCTTACATTTTATTTTTCACATTTCCAAAGTTTTTTTATGTTGGATTTGCCTCTATTTCTTCCCCACTGAGTAATAACTGAAGAAATAGAGTCTCCTCTTAATATCTCTGAGTTCTGTTGGAGGAGGCTTTGTCACTGCTTTTTTAAATAACTGAGATGAGGGAGGAGCAGTGGATGCAAAGCAAACCTTTAAATGTGCTGTGAGTACTGCCTTCAGCTGCCTGCCCTGATGTCACTATGTGCTGTGAGTACTGCCTTCAGCTGCCTGCCCTGATGTCACTAACNGTGAACAACAACCTGTAAGCTGAGATAAACCCCTTCCTCCCCAGATTGCTTTTGGTCATGGTGTTTGATCATAGTAATAGGGAGCAGACTATGACAGTCTCTTTCTTGTTGCTTTGTTTTTGAGACAGGGTTTTGCTCTGCAGCCGTGCTTGACTTGAAGTTATGATCCTCCTCCCTCAGTCTCCTGAGTGTTAGTTACAGCAGTGTGTCACCACACCCTGCTACCTACTTGGTTAAATTATATTCCCTAGATCTGTCTAATTAACGTGGATTAGCTTTGTTTTACTAAAACATTTTAGCTTTAAGAGTGAGGTGTTCTTTGGCATCTTTGGAAGCATGTGCTGAAACTCTAGTGGAGCTAGATGTGCTCAGAAGCCTGCAGCAGAAGTAGCTAAGCTAAATACTGTAGAAACGGAAGGCTCATCAACCAATTAGAATGTCTAGTGTTTTAATATAATGTATCTTGTAACCAGTCTTTGTCTTGCTTGTCAGCTCCCAAATAACCACACAGAGACTTCTTATTAATTTTGAAAGCTCGACATTAGCTTAGGCTTGTTTCTAACTAGCTTTTATATCTTAAATTAACCCATACATTTTAATCTATGTTCTTCCACACACTCGTTTCCTCATCTCCATTCTGCCCATCCTAGCTATTCCATGTCTGGCTGGCGACTCTGCCTTTCTTCTTCCCAGTGCTCTCTCTGTCCAGAAGTCCCACCTATATCTCTTGCCTAGCTGTTAGTCATTTAGCTTTTTATTAAACCAATCCAGTGACACATCTTCACACAGTGTAAAGGAATATTCCACAACAGTATCTACTTTGTTGTAATGGGAATCTGGATAGTTGTATCTTAGATCTGCACAAGGAATTCTTAGAGAGGAAGAAATGAAGAGCTTTCTCTTCAGATTGCAAAATACCTAGTTCACACTGAAAAGAGATGGTGTTTCAGAGCAACATTTAGGAATTTTAAAGTGCTTTTTATTTTTATCAAAAGAGATATTGCAACTTCATGATGATATTATACAAATGATCATGATTATAATCAATATTAAAGCCCTTCACTAATGATTCTTTTTAAGTTGTCAGTAGGAAAGTTGAGTAAGCTCCATTATGTTTTTGTTTCGGTGTGTGTGTGTGTGTGTGTGTG
>LZPO01076360.1:50729-60761 GCA_001675575.1 Neotoma lepida
TGTGTAGCTTTGCGCCTTTCCTGGAACTCACTCTGTAGCCCTGGCTGGCCTCAAACTCACAGAGATCCGCCTGCCTCTGCCTCCCGAGTGCTGGGATTAAAGGCGTGCGCCACCACCACCCGGCTATAAGTTTTTCTATATGACCTTTCACATTAACATATACAGTTTGTTTGCATTTGTGTGTAAATTAGGAATTTGTGCGTTTTCTTGTACTTGCAATCTTTTTCTCATTTTATTGCAATTTTATCTTTTTCATGAATTTGGTG
The DNA here is from genome assembly GCA_001675575.1 of Neotoma lepida. NCBI lineage: Eukaryota > Metazoa > Chordata > Mammalia > Rodentia > Cricetidae > Neotoma > Neotoma lepida. Next base: position 50,996 of record LZPO01076360.1, read on the forward strand.
ATTGTATATGTATGGGTCTATTTCTGGACCCTGTCTTGTTGGTTGGTCTATTAGAGCTTTGGTGTGCACTGAATTTCTCAGCTGGAGAGATGGNTCCGAAGTTACAAGCACTTGTTGCTATTGTAGAGGATCTGGGTTTGATTCCCAGCAACCACATCGTGTCTCACAACCAGCCATAACTACAGTTCCAGGGGGATCTGAAGCCCTCTTTTGACTTCCTCGGGCACTGTGCACACACATGGTGCACATGCATACAAGCAGACAAAACATTCATATAGCTAAAATAAATAATAAATAAATTTTACACAATAGATATTCTGATATATTTCTAAAATACTTGTCTTTTGTTATTCAGGGCCTACTGCTAAAGTTATGCTGTCTCTAATTTCATTCTTCAGTGTAGTTTGAAGCCTTGGAAAGCAGGCTTTTCATGTGCTTTGTGGTCCCTAGTATTGCGTGCATATCTCCTTTCCCTTCTGAATCTGTGTTTTTTGCATATTATAAAAACACACCCTGAATAGGCCTGTCACTGTATTCAAATAATTCTGCATTTTTGTCTGTTTTTTACTAATATTCTAGTCATAGAATTTTTATATTTTTATTTAATGTTGCTCTTTTTGCTTTCTACCTTTCTTTTCTGACTTTTTTATTAATTTGAATCATCTCTTTGATGTTTTGGAACCATGTGACAAGATATGTTTCCTTGACTTCTGGAATCCCATAATTGAACTATCAGACTCTTTTTGTTTGTTTTATCTTTTGAGACAGGATCTATTATGCAGCCCTTGCTGGCCCAGAATTCCCTCCATAGACCAGGCTCAAAGCTCATAGAAATCCCACTGCCTCTGCCTCCTGGGTTCGGGGTTAGTTCTAACTGGTTTCTTTGGTTTTTTTGCTTGATACATGTTTTTCAGTTTATTTAACCTTTTTTAGTTGTACTAATGTATCATCTAACCCATTTGTTACATTTTTANTCTNTAAGGTCCCTGTTTTGTAAGTTTTATTTTTTTTTATTCTTTGGGACTTTCGTACATTTAATATCTTTTTATATTCTTTTTTGCTTTTAATAATTTGAACATGTATATATTTTAAAATATCTTCAAATAAATTTTTTAGTTTAGATGTACTTTATGTAATATGACTACACCTGATATCTTAGTCACTGTTCTATTGCCATAAAGAGACACCATGACCAAGGCAACTATAATAAGAGAAAGCATTTAATTAGGGGTTTGCTTACATTTTGGAGGTCTAGTCCTGTTTAATGATAGAGAGCATGGCAGCATGCATGGCTCTGGGGCAGTAGCTGAGAACTACATCTTGATCTGTAGGCAGGGAGAGGGACTCTGGGCTTGGCATGGGCTTTTAAACCCACACAGGCCACCCCTTAGTGACACACTTCCTTCAATGAGACCACACCTCCTAATCCTTCTAATCCTTTCAAATAGTGCCACACTCTGGTAACTGAATATTAAAATGTATGAGCCTATGAGGGCCATTCTTATTCAAACCACACACACTGACTGACATGGTTAGTCCCTTGCTTCATTTATTTCTTTATTTCATTTACTTATGCTACCATATTACGTTTCCAGGACATTTAAAGGCAAACACTGTTCTGAAATCACTGTATTAGTGTGCATTGACTCAGGTAGTAGCAACCATGGCCAAGCTGAAGAGCAAGCCCGTAGTGAACAGCTTACTCAGGGCATGCTTTATAAACCCAAACCTCAGGGATACTGAGAATATTAGGCCTGTAAATTTCTTACCATGATAGAGCTACATTCCTAATTCCTTGTTCACAACTAAACAAAGATCCTATCTCATATTCTTTCCTTACTCCCCNAAAACCATACCTGTTGTTTATAGAATTAGATCATTTCCTTAATTCAGGAAAATTGATGCTGAAATTTTAAATTACACAAAATATTTATTTATACATACAGTCACAGTAGGAGTAGTGTAATTACTAATCACGTGAAAACAGACAAATGTATTGGAGATGTGATGAAGCCTCCTGTTGCTTTTCTTTTCACTTATTTTCCACTGTATATCTTTCTTTATGCTNTTTTCCTTGGCTTTCGTATGTTGCCCCTTTCTAACAAGTTAAGGCTTAATGGTTGGTTTTCTAATGTATACATTATAATACATTTAAGGAAGTGAAGTGCCCTCTAAGTACAGTTTTAACTTTGCAATACACATTTGTGATGTCTTGTTTTCATTACAATTCAGTTTAAAAATAATTCCTCATTTCTCTTTTGATACTCTGACTTATTTAGACGGGGATTTTCTTGGTTCCCAGAAACCAAATAACTTTTTTATTTTTCAGTTTACCTGATTCCTGGTAACTTCCAGAATCCATAGGGATTCTGTTGAATTAGCTAGGTTTACATATTTTCTCTGTTCTCTGAACTTTGTATTGTACCTCTTTAGTGTTGTCTCCATGCTTTTGCCTGTTGTGTGGGATTTTCCCATACAGATGTACAACTTTGTACTCAGTGGTAGACTCCAGCAGGTACTCCTCTCTAGATTTGTGGCGCTCCTTTTCTCCATGACTTCATTTTGCTAGAGATTGGCTTTCAAATGCTGTCTGCCCTGATTTGAGGTAAGCCCTAAACAATCTGTTCATCTTAGCAATCACTATCTCTTGAGTTTCTGTTTTGTATGTCTTAGCCCAAAAATAAAGTACAAATAGAACTGTGGGTGGCTAATGGGCCACCACTTTCAACTCCTTATTTCAATAGTCATAGTCTTGTACCACCTGTTGTCCAATTGTGAAAGTACTCTGTGCATGTGGATTTATGGGAGGATGGTTCCACCATTACCAATTGCTCCATTACTTATCTGGCCATAAGTCCCATNAGACCATTGCCCCTAAAATCTATTGTTCCATTACTTTTTCTATTCCCTAAATCTTCTGGGTTCCACAAACTGCTGTCGTTTTAAAGTTCTCTGACCTTTTTGTCTATCTGCATTGATGGTTCCTCACTTCGTCTTTCTTTTTAAGGAGTTTTACTTTCCTACACTTTTAGTTTCTTTGAGATAATACTTCTTAATTCTGTAGCTTAGGACTTTAGTTTATTTAGAAAACTTCCTTCCCTCATCACCCAGTCTCCTTTGTTCTCACTGTCCTCCCACTGAGGTACTGTTTCTCATGGACCTTTCTTCTGGTCGTCTGTTTGTTTGTGTAGAATTCAAACTTGAGTTTTGCTTTTGACTATTGTCAGTTGTTAAAGCCATCCCTTGAATTTTTAAACTCAGTTATTGTTTTGTAGTTCTAAAATTTCTGTTTTGTTTCCTTTAGTTTCCATTTCTTTGCCAAAATATTTAGTCTTTATTTCTTCAGACCTGCTCTCCATGACCGTTTTGACTTCCACATCTGGTATCTTCATTATTTACTGTACTTGTTGTGGCTCTTTTCTTCATTGCCTATTGAACATTGGGTTTCTTTAATAACGTAGTTCTTTTCTGTTGTTACCAAATACCATAAAACTTCTGAGTGTGCAGTAGACCCTTAGTGGCCTTATGCAGCCTAGAATCCCTTGTTCATACTACTAGTCTCAAATCAGAAGAGCTTTGTTTCTAAAGCCAGTTATCTCCATGTGTGCATCTCAGGCTGGTAGACTGGAACAGGAACCACTGCCACTGTTAGACTTGAGTTCCGGGCCCAGGCGTTGACAAACTGGAGTTTGTAAGATAGAGCAGTGTAAAGGCGGTAGTTCTTTCTTAGCCTGAAAGACTGTCTTAACAGTTTGTAGGTTTGGACTCATAGCTTTCTACTTAAGGTTCAAAGACAGTTTGGAAACACTGGAAAGCAACTTAAATATCTGCCCCACCAGTGTACACTGTGTATCAGTGCCTGTAAAGGTAGATGTTATGATACTATACAGTTCATAGATGAAGTCCGTGCTCCTGCAGCCTACGTGTATTGATCTGCCTAAACCACAGTTTGCATAGTTGTAAGACAATCTGAAAATATGTGTGATTCCTGGGGGTGACAAATCACAGGTGTTTCTAATCACCGTGCTTTGTTATATGATACCTACAGGTGAAGAAACCACTAAAGAAATTCTGGATTCCACTTAATTTAGTGAATATTAAGATGTCGTTTTTCTCCCCCATCCAAATTCCCAGATACCTTACAAGGTTTTATGGACCCAGATTAAGAACCCTTGGTCTATGCAAATTTTATGTTAAGCTATGTGAAAAGCAAGTTATTATGTCAAAGATTTAAATCCATAGGTTATAATGATATCCATAAGAACTGAGAAAAACAGTAGAGAAATACAGTTTTGTATTATGTATGATTTATCAAAGTAATAGAATATTTGTTTCAAATCATCAGCATTTCTCATTACAGTTTTGGAAAGACATTGTTGATGACAATGAAGTACGTGACCTCATTTCTGACAGAAACAAGGCTCATGGTAAGTCAGTCAGCACAGTCAGTTTGTTACATACTTTTAGAATAGCAATAAGTGAAATAGCAGCTTCTGGGAAATTTGTATTTTCTGTTGCAGAAGATACATCAGGAGAATGGATTTGGGAATCTTTGTTTCATCCACCTCGAAAGCTGGGCATTAATGACATTGAAGGACAGCGGGTCCTTCAGATTGCAGTGATTTTGCGAAACCTTTCCTTTGAGGAGGGCAACGTGAAGCTCTTGGCAGCTAATCGCACCTGTCTTCGTTTCCTGTTACTCTCTGCACATAGTCATTTTATTTCACTAAGGCAGTTAGGCCTCGACACGTTAGGAAATATTGCAGCAGAGGTAAGTATGCGGCATTTCCTTACCATGGGTTTTGTTTTTAATCCACATTTACTTTAAAATTTTAAAAGGTTACATTCTGTATCTGCCTATAGTTGCCAGATTTTAAATGGTTATATATACTCGTAGCTGAAAGATGGTGTAAAAGCTTCATATTTTTATGGGGAAAAAAGAGAAACATTTGAGACNATACTCCAAGGTTACTAGTAACTGTTCCCACACCACTTACATTTTTTAAAGTAATACAACATTGTCTTGTTCATTTTTATTAACTTTAAAATGCACAGTTTGGGAAGAAGCATAGCTCAATGATGGTGTTCTTTCTTTCTTCCAGCTTTTATTGGACCCTGTTGATTTCAAAACTACTCATCTGATGTTTCATACTGTTACAAAATGCCTAATGTCAAGGGATAGATTTTTAAAGATGAGGGGTGAGAACTCAACTTTTTCATTATTTCGTGTGAACAAACTTTATCATTTATTTCAAAAACAAAAACGTATGTGTTTTTGCAGGCATGGAAATTTTGGGAAATCTTTGCAAAGCAGAGGATAATGGTGTTTTGATTTGTGAATATGTGGATCAAGACTCGTATAGAGAGATAATTTGTCACCTCACTTTGCCTGATGTGCTGCTTGTAACCTCAACACTAGAGGTGCTGTACATGCTCACTGAAATGGGAGACATTGCCTGCACAAAAATTGCAAAAGTAGAAAAGAGCATAGGTAAGACAGAATCAACACTTTTAATTTTAATTTCTTTTATTTTTTGAGACAGGGTCTTATATAGCCCAGGCTAGCCTTAAAGCCATCTCCTGAATGCTGGCTGGCATTACATATATGAGCCACCACCTGTTTCCTACAGTGCTTGGGATCAGACCCAGGCTTTGTGCATGNCAGACAAACACTCTACCAACTGAGCTACATCTTCGGCACAAGTATTTTCTTTATTGAGGAAAACCAGTACGATACCTGTGGNAACTTTGGTGTTGAGGATTTATTGTGTAGTGTTGAAGAGTTATTACTCCCTCAGACATACAAGTTTACGTTTCCCTTTTAGATGATAGAAACATCTGCTGTGTAACAAACATGATTTTGTAGCTGTCAGCTGTCCATGTTCCTCTCCATAGTTCTTGTTATAAATCAGATCTAGGCTAACAGCACCACTGTGCTCGACTCCTTCAGAACTTTGCTTTGCAAATAGTCATCAGTGACAATTTTTAAGTGACTGAAGCCNAATGAGACAAGCTTCCTTCTGGTTCCTCATGTTCTCACGATGGCACTGCCTTAAAAGGCAGCAAGCTTAGCCCTGCAGTCTTGCTAGTTTAGATAGACTCACTGAAGCGTGCTGTGTTCACGTTCTGTCTTTAGTAGACCAAAGATACTAAAGATTTAGCTTGAAGATGTTGTTACTGAGAAATTAAAAGGTCACTTTCCGTATCAACCATCCCCAAATCTGGATATATATCAGAATCACTTTGGAAACATCTTAAAAATAAAGACATCTAGTCTCTACCTCAGAGATACTAAATTATCTTTAGAGATTGGGCTGCTTCTCTTTTCTTAATAGTTCACATGTAATTCTGATGTACCATGATTCATGGACTGGCGTTGATTTATAATACTATTAACTAACACCTCTTCTTTAATTTTAGATATGCTAGTGTGCCTGGTTTCTATGGACATTCAGATGTTTGGCCCTGATGCACTAGCTGCAGTGAAACTTGTTGAACATCCAAGCTCCAGTCATCAAGTTTTATCTGAAATTAGACCACAAGCTATAGAGCAGGTCCAAACCCAAACCCATGTAGCATCTGGCCCAGGTTAGTGTTTTCATAGGTTCTTTTTCAATGTGCTTGTGGGTGTGTAAGATTTAATGTTAGGGGTAAATTCAAATGTGCAGTACAAAGAAGTCATTGTTTTACGAAACAGTTGGCAAAAGAAGACTTAACATAGTCTGATTTCGTAGCCAGCTTATATTGTAGATACAGCAAGATCAAGGTGAGTTCAGAGGAAGGACTAGATAAAATAGAGGAATCAAATTCAGAACAATTAAAGAAACATGAGGGATTTATTAACAGTCAGTGCTTATTCTTTGTGATTTTATTCATAGGATCTCTATGTACCTGAGCAGGTTAATTGTGTATTACCTTCTAGCTCTCTTGAGTGATCAGGGTGTATGTATTTGGTACTCCTAATATTNGGGGGCAGGTTTGTTTTTCTGTGTGTATGAGTGTTTTGCATGCACGTGTGTCTGTGTACCATGTGAATGCACTGCCTGCAGAAGCCAAAAGAGGGTGTCAGATCCCCTTGGAGTGGAGTTACAGATGATTGTAAGCCACCATGTGGGTGCTGGGGATTAAACCTGTGTAGGCGAAAGTTTGTCCGGTTTCCCCGCCCGGCTCCCATGGCGCTTAGACCCAAATAAACACACAGAGGCTTATATCATTTTTAAACTATGGCCCTGGCAGGCTTCTCGCTAGCTAGCTCTTATATCTTTAATTAACCCATTTTATAAATCTATGTCGCCACGTGTTCCATGTGCCTTTACACATCTAGATGTGTATAAGAGACAGAATAAACACACAGAGGCTTATATCATTTTTAAACTATGGCCCTGGCAGGCTTCTCGCTAGCTAGCTCTTATATCTTTAATTAACCCATTTTATAAATCTATGTCGCCACGTGTTCCATGTGGCTTTACCTGTGTGCCGTTACATGCTGCTTTCTAGATGGCGGAATGGCGTCTGCCCCTGCTCTGCTTTTGGCTTCTCTTCCCCTAGTTCGAATGTCCCGCCTAACCTTATTCTGCCTCACCATTGGCCAAACAGCTTTATTTATTAACCAATCAGAGCAACACATTTTTAGAAAGACATTCCCATCAAACCTGAGTCCTCCAGAAGAGCAACTCATGCTGAGCTGTCTCTCCGATCTGTGCCCTCCCCCCAACTATTCTTAAGTGTCAGTTCTAAGACCATAGAATNAGACAGCTTAGGAATTGACATGTGTGTATTATATGTGCNCACGCACATACACAGAAGCATATGTGCCTATATATGGGCATTCTTCATGGTGTTCCATGGCTCAGTTCTGTTTAATTTGAAAATATTTAATTATAGGGCAGACCTAATAACTAGCCTTCTCTTTGGTTTTTATACTTCTTTCTCCTAGCTTGTTCTGAGTCATCATTTTTTTATTTTAGCACATTCATCAGTTTTGGGGTTTTTGTTGTTGTTGTTATTGTTTGTTTGTTTGTCGATTCTTTATCTTCACTTGACAAGCAATCCATCTTTCACTTTCCCTGACATCTGTTGTCTCCAAGGTAACTTCTCCTTTCTTCCACTCTTTGAACGAAGATGGTCATCTTTATGGCTAGTTAATATGCAGGCTCTGCAGAATGACTTCCTCTCTTACTCTTACTCTTTGCTTATAAACTTATTACCACAACTGCTCTGTCAGAAAGAGCTGCTACCTTCTGCGTCTACTCTAGATAAGAGCCTTCCCCATCCTTGTTCTGTTACTGTCAGTTTCTTGTTCTTGTTTCCTCCTTTCCTGTACAAATAAATTCAGGTCTTTTTCACCCTCCCTCATGGCTCCCAAACAAAACATCTATGATTGGGCTGGGCATGGTGGCAAGTAGATCTCTATATGAGTTCAGGGTCAGTCTGGTCTACTAAGTGAGTTTCAGATCAACCAAAACTACATAATGAGACCCTACCCCCCTAAACCAACAAACAAAGAGAAAAACCACATCATTATTTTTAATGTTATCACCTGTAAATCGTCTTCCTAAATATCATGGTCACTTTGGTTCCTAGTACTGATGACTTAGTTCTCCTCACATTCAGTCGTGGTTTCTAGCTCTCCATTCTAATTCAGAGTATTAAAGTAGTGTATTCTGTTTATGTGAAGTATGTAATGCATATTACATATTTCATTGTTTTCATTGTATTGTCCTTAAGTATCTAGCAGTGTTGTAGTGTATGTGCATTGAACCTATCTGCCGGAACTGAGCAAATGTATGTTAAAGGCAAAAGAGGGAAATGTTGGTGTGTCCATGGGCGTAAATATTCAGGTGTATTGTCTCACCCCATCCCAGCACTAGGGAGACAGAGGCAAGAAGCTCTTGAATTCAAGGCCAGCATGGGCTACTTAGTAAGACCTTGTCTCTAATAGGTCCGTTATGTATAATTGAGAAAGCTTTAGTCAGTGTGTAATATGAGGGTGAAGAAAATGTCTTTTTATCCTCAAGGGACAGGCTAGAGATTAAATTAGATGAGGGTGTGGAGAGGTGTGTCTACAAAGAGTAGTATACTTAGTAAATCACAATAAGTAACATTATATTCAAGGTCACTTTAATGACAGGTATTGTTTTGCCTTGTGAATGATCTTTAATCTTAGCATTTCTTTTGACCTCAGCAAATGAACCCAGGCCCTGTTCTAGGCTTTGGTTCTCATTTGTCTGTTGAATACAGTTAAGCATTAAGAATCTGTGGGCTATTCACTTAGGTAGTAATTCATTAACACAGGTAGAAAGAGGCCTCTAGAGACCCAAAAGAGTTAACTTTGAGCTGGAGAGCATTCGGTTGGCTGTCCTTTGTAGTTGGACACCTTTTCCTCTTAGAGTTTTAATGCTGCTCTTCTTATGGAATGATCATCTTGAAACTGCCCTTTCTTCATCATCATGAAAGCTTTGATCTGTTTTTAGGCCAGCATCTTAATTTCATCATAATTTAAATAGTTCAAAAAGTATGTCTTCTTGATGGGTATTAAACTGACTCTTAAAAATAATACCATATTCTTTATAGTTATTAGAATTTCGATGCCATAATCTATTTTTTCAAATGTGTGTGGACCAAGAGTATGGGTCAGTGTTAAAGCACATCCATGGCAGCACAACCCAAGTTCAGTCCTAACATCTTTGCCAGAAAGACAGAAACGTTTTCACAGTGTCTGAAACTGTATCAAGCCTTCCTTTACTTTTTCCTCACCCCAGTAGCC
>LZPO01076361.1:0-10934 GCA_001675575.1 Neotoma lepida
CAATTCGCAATTGATATAAGCCTCTGTGTATTTACTTGGGTCTGAGTGGCTGCAGAACTAGTGGCGGGACATAGGAAAACTTACAGCTACAACAAAGGCTGGGTATAACAAACCAATAGCTCACATTCTACGAAATGGGAAAAAGATCTAAGTATTTCCTCACAAATCAGGAATGAAGGAAGGGTGTCTGCTCTCTTCAGTTTTATTTGACAAATTGCTTAAAGTTTTTAGTTACAGCAATGAGACAAGAGCAAGAACCAAAAGGAATACAAATAGGAGAGAAATTACTCCTATTTGCAAACTGAGATGCAGTCAGTAAGAAACCCTGGGGCGAGATGTTCCGTGGGCGAGGCCCTTGCTGCCCAGCTCTCCTAAAGGGAGCTGGGAAGCAAGGACAGTAGGAACCCCAGAAGCTAGCCTGCCATCTATAGTGGAAAAAACAAACAAAAAGCCATTTTATAATATACATAAAATGTTTTTTTCTGGCTAATTAAATCCAACACATTTTACAGCAGTTACCAATATGTGGTTATCACTATGCACTATTTGCTATGTAGCGTTAATATTATGATGAACCATTTGGCTTTGTCTAAGAACAGGAAGGGTGTTAGTTTGAGAGTATAACACTTATGGTGGTTTATTCTGTTAGACTTAAAGTTATAAGCCTGGGAGCTTTACATGAAAACCATGAATTTTCAAAATAAATTTTAATGTTGAGTCAAGAACTTCCTTAGGGAATAATCTTTGTAGATTTGCCATCTTTATACTGTAGAGCCTACATTAAAAGTACATTTGAAGTATCATCTGTATGTAAATCACTGTACTTGGCATCATGAGAAATATATAAATGAATTGCTCTAGTCTCTGGACTCAAGGATCTTATGTTACCAAGGTAATTTGAAGAATTTCTGATTCTTAAATTGTGTTCCAATGAATTATTTAACTTTGTAAGTCTCCTTGATTCATTTTTATCAAGCACTTAAGTTTTATCAAGATGGCTCTTCAACCTGGTCAGGGTCCTTCTGGAACACACACAGGTGCATTATCTCTGGCATGCTCCCTCTGCACATGGTCTGCAGTAGATCTGGGGCATTGGGTTCTTTTTAAATGATCAAGTTCCTGAAGAATGCAGAAAACTACAAAGGGGTAGAGCTGATTAGAAATATGGCTATCCAGATTGCTGAATGTACTTGAAATTATTAGATCCTATACTGTAGATGAGAGAATTGATGACTTGAAAATTATAGCTTAATAACATAAATAAGGGAAAAAAAGCTATCACCATGACAGAAAATGTTACTCAGAAGAGTGTATTGTCCTTCAGTTGGAAAGAAGAAAATGGAAAGGGAATGAACAGGGCATGTAGAAAATAAGTTTCCACATTTCTGGTGTCAAGCAAATTGGTATAAACAATTATTAGGGACAACCATCAACTATGCATAATGTGACAACTATTAAAATTATAATATTTTAAACTCATACCTTTAGATGTGTATCTTATATACTTACACAAGGAACAGCATTTAAAAATAATTATCCAAATATATTGCCTAAAATATACTAGATGACTTGACATAGTCAATAAGTAACAGATGAATGGAAACAGAGTAGTCATGAAATGGAAACACATTTAGTCATTCAATAATTAGAGGTAGGTTTGAAATAATCAAAGAACATGTAGACTGTGATTTCATTTGTGTGAAACATGCCTGTGCTGAAAGTTTCCTAAGTTAGTGTAGAAAGAGTCTAACCACTGACAGTGTACACTTCCAGAGTGGATATGAAAATTAAGTATGGGATAATATGTGTAAGTGGTTAGATTTTTCACTTTCTACTTGTATTCATGTATATTCTACAAATAATCCAATATTGAGCTACTTTTCTAATAAAATTAATAACGATAAAATGAGCATGAACCCTCTTCATCTGACTGTGCACACTGCTCACGGAGAGTTTTCTAACTTAAACACAGACAAGCCCAGCCTTGCACTATGAATTGCTATAGTCCATCCCAACTGAACTGTTGGGGAGATAATTCAAATTTCAAACATTGTGACTTACACTTTGCATTCATATGTGACTCTGGATATGAACCTTTGACTATCAAAATTACATTTCTTAGACTATCCTTTATGCCTGGTGTGGTGGTTTGAAAGAAACTGGCCTCCAAAGGGAGTGGCACTATAAGGTGGTGTGGCTTTGTTGGAGTAGGTGTGGCCTTGTTGGAGGAAGTGTGTCACTGTGGTGGGAGGCGGGTTTTGAGGTCTCCTGTGCTCAAGCTATGCCCAATATGACACTCAGTTCAGTTCCTGTTGCCTGTGGATCAAGATGTGGAACTCTCAGCTCCATCTCCAGCACCATGTCTGCCTGTATGCTGCCATGTCCCACCATCATGATAATGGACTAAACCTCTGAACTGTAAGCCACCTCAATTAAATGTTTTTCTCTATAAGAGTTGCTGTGGTCATAGTGTCTCTTTACAGCAATAGAAACCCTAACTAAGACACTTGGGAAAGGTCCTCAGAATGTTCTAGATATGCCGGCCTTCTCATTACCCTTCCCTGTTCATAATTCCTGAGGCTCTAATGGTATTTTACATGATTTTGTCCCCTGGCCACAACTGATTGAACTAAGAATGGACACTCCACCCTATATGCCTTCCCATAGACTGTTCTGTGTCCACTGACTTGGATTGGTTAAATGGTTTGAGTCAGTTAGACTCTTCTTTTAAGACCTGGAATTGAAAATCAGCAGCTAAAACTAAAAAGTCTAAAGGCAGTCACTGTTGGCTCTGCTGCGAGCTGACGGCCTGTGGGGAGTGGGCTCAGCTGACGCAGAGGAGAGGCACCATGAATCTGTGCTGTTTCCCAAGGGGAAGGGGAGGTAGTGACTGGCTGATGCCCTGATGGCTTTCTGTCTCTGGCTCCACTTCCAATTTATATGTGTCTTGGAAGACATTTTTTAAAAAAATAACTTAAGTAGATTCTTTACAGTCAAAAAATTTTACTTATGATACAAACCTGGTGGTCTTTTTTTTTTAATTTGGAGGTCCTAATTAATAGCTAGAGCAAATTTTGACCTAGTAAGAATATCATTCTTCCAAAAAGTTTCAATTGACATTAGTTCTCCCCAAAGAGAGACAGACATATTCCATATGATTGGTAGAAACATATATTGACTAGACCCTTCTGAAGGGCAATAGAATGAAATAGATATCAAAATTTATAAAGAACGTATGTCCTGGGATTCTCCTTTAAAGAATATAGCAAAAGGCCAGCGAGATGGCTCAACAGGTAACATGCTTTCTGCCAAAGCCTAGTGACCTGAGTTTAATCCCTGGAACCCGTATAAAGGTGGGAAGAGAGACGTCACTCCACGAAGTTGTCCTGTGACCTCTACATGTATACACTGTGTGTGTGAGTCCTGTGACCTCTACATGTATACACTGTGTGAGTCCTGTGCTTTCCACATGCACACTGCTGTGTGAGTCCTATGACCTCTACATACACTGTTGTGTGAGTCCTGTGACCTCTACATACACTGCTGTGTGAGTCTTGTGACCTCTACATACACTGTTGTGTGAGTCCTATGACCTCTACATGCACACTGCTGTGTGAGTCTTATGACCTCTATATGCAGTGTTGTGGGAGTCCTGTGACCTCAATGAATTAATAGGTTAGCCAGTGAAACATAAGCTTAACAAAACTTTGTTACATATCATTTATATTTTAATTAATATAGTGTTTGTAGTCATTGCTAGGGCAATTTTGGAATTTGATGCCTCATTATAAATTCAAACCTGAATTTATTACATCATTATTTTATGTGGAGAAAACTCCACTTCTCTTAAATAGAAAACTGACACCAAGCAGCTTCCCAGCAGCTAGCACACTGGGACAAAGAGTTTTCTTTATATTGTTACTCAAGATCATATTTTTTCATTTGTAGTCGTATAGCCTCTTAAATCAGTGTGAAGTATGGTTTTGGGAAGAAATCTGATAAACTATGATTTTGTGACAGTTACAGCAATGTCAACTCCAGTTGTTAGATTAAGGCCCTAAGCTATGACAAACATAGTTCCAGTTTCTATGCCAATTTCAATAATAACACTGTAATATTGTAATGACCAGATCTTGACTAAAAGACTGCTAGTTACAGAGGTTAAATTTACAAAATACCAATGTTTCCATGCATCCAAGTTNGGTCCTAACTCTCTGCCACTTTCCTGCCCCGGTTGTGTTGCTGATTAACCGGAGGCAGAAAAGAAAGTGTTAATAAGATGATGCTACTAGGGACATGTCCTCTGTCACTGTTCTGATTTACCATTGTTGAGGGAGTTCAGCCAATGTAAGAAAAGAGAAGAAACACCAAGAGAAACAAATAGTGGGAGAAATTAAAACATTACTACTTGCTGATGATTAATTAGGTATCTAGCAAGAGGAGTAAGCTAAATTTTTAAAGTTAATAGACTGATAAATAATCAGATTGTCTTAGTCAGTGTTCTATTGCTGTGAAAAGACACCATGACCATGGTAACTCTTATAAAAGAAAATATTTAATTAGGCTTGCTTGCAATTTCAGAGGTTTAGTCTGTTGTCATCGTTGAGAGTATGGTGGCACACAGGCAAACAATGGGGCTGAAGAGTTAGCTGAGAATTCTGAATCCAGATCGGCAGGCAGCAGGAGAACAAAGAGAGACACTGGGCCTGGCTTGGGCTCTGGAATCTCAAAGCCCACCCCCAGTGACACATTTCCTCCAACAAGGCCACACCTTCTCCACCTTCTAATCTTTCTCAAGTAGTGCCATTCCCTGATGGACGAAACAATCAAATATATGATCTAATGGGGGCCATTCTTATTCAAACCATCACTTTCCACTCCCTGGCCCCCATGGGCTTGTAGCCATATCATAACGTAAAAATACATTCAGTCCAACTTCAAAGGTTCCCATAGTCTATCACAGTCTCAACACTTCAGAAGTCCAAAGTTCAAAGTCTCTTCTGAGACTCATCTCAATCTCCTAACTATAACTCCTGTAAAATCAAAATCAAAAGGCAGATCTTATACTTCCAACATACAATGGCACAAGATATATATTACCACCCCAAAAGGGAGGAAATGGAGCACAGTGAGGAAATACTGGACCAAAACTAGTCCAAAAACCAGCTGGGCAAACTCCAAATTCTGCATCTCCATGTCTGATGTTAAAGTGTTCTTAAGACCTCCAACTTCTTTCAGCTTTGTTAACTGCAACACACTTCTCTCTCTTGGGCTGATTCTANTCCCTGTTAGCAGCTCTCTTTGGCAGGTATCCCAGGACTCTGGCATCTCCAACATCTTGGGGTCTGCAAGGCAATCCAGGCTTCAACTTCACAGCTTCACAAAATGGCCTCTCTGGGCCTCCATGCACTGACACCCCTGACACACACATGGCTTCAGTGGCTTTCCTTAGTCTGGGAGGGAGATTCCACAAGCCTTTTTTTGTGTGTTCTTGACTATAAATCCAAAAACCATAGCCCAAACTGCCAAGTTCTGCTGCTTGCTGGGGNTGGAACTTGACCCTTAGTTCTATTACATCTTTCTGTTGTTGATGGATTCCCTCACTGCTTAAATTTTTCTGTAATTCCTTTCCACAAGTTAGAAGCTTAGCTGGGTAGGATCTTGCCCTGAGTTTTCGTTAGCCTTCTAGAAGAAATGATTGTTTATGTTTAAGGACTTGGAAGTACTAAACAGGGGCTTATGCCTTCAGAAATGTGNTGTTTGTGCTGTTTTTAAATTATAAAACTATAGAAAAATAAATATGCTTTCTTGGCTTCTGGAATTTCCAGGATCTGTTGGATCTGATGTATTTTGCATAGTACTGGGCCATCTAGCAAATGCCCAATAGATATCTTTCACTTAATAGTGAAATCATTAAGGAGACATTGACCAGTTCTATTGTGCTATGGTTTGAATACAATCTTCCACAGGTTCAGTTTTTGAGGTCGTGGTCCCTGGCCCATGGTGCTGTTTGTGGGACCTTTAGGGGAAGGGCCTTTGAAGGTGAGTCTCACCCTCTGCCCCAGCTTGCTTTCTCTGTTTGCTGATGAGCCACAATATGAATGTTTGCTCTGTCTCATGCTTCTACCACTACAGTCAACCCTTCTCTGCCATGATGGACTGAAATCCCTCTGCAGCCATGGGCCAAACAAACCTTCTATCCCTCAAAGTGTTTAGTCACAGTAACACAAACATAGTTAATGGATATGGTGACAGACATAAAGCAAGGGGAACCTGGAGTCCAGTTAGTTATCTGCAACAAAACTTCATTAGTATGAATTAATTTTTTTGACCCAGAAATATATGAACCCATGTTCACAAAGCTATCTAACCAGACTTGTGATGGGCAAGTAATAAGAACAACAGGATGACTATGAAAGTGCTAGGAGGCTGTGTCAAATCCACTGCAGGCATACATGTTGGCTAGGGTCAGAAACNAGCAGGTTGTCTGGACATGATCTATGATTTGACTCGGTCAAGGAATCTATACAATTTGGAAAAGCTGAAGATCAGAATGAAGAGAAGTTTCTTATATTCAGCAGTCTGGGTGGGTAACTGGATAAAGGGTGTATGCTTGTTATTTTTACAAAGAATTTATAAGAAATGACTCGTAATTGTTGCCATCAGCTTGAAGTCATTGCTGGCACTGGGAATCAGTGTGTCATCCAGAGAGGACTGCATATCTCTCATCAGTGTTTTTCCAGGTTAATTGCAGTATCCAAAAACACTTAAACTTGATGTAGCTGCANCTTCTATCTAAGGCAAGCAGAAAGACTTNAAAGTCCGTATGTGATTGTTCTCAGTATATGTAATAAACATTCATTTGGAGTAATTTAGTAGCAGGAACACCTATGCAGTAAGATGTTTTTGCCTTATTTTCAGAGTCAACTTTGTGCAGATTGCTTATATCATTCTATACATTTTTGAGAAATCAGTAAATGAACTGAGCAGCACTTATTTGGATTAGGCTAAAAACAATCATTTGGATTTTGTCCAGACCTTGTTTNCNAACTTNGAAACTGGCCTTGGAAACATAGGAAACTGGCCTAATGCTTGCTAAGCATATGAATATAAGGGTTTTCATCTTGTAAAGCCCTATTTTCTCAGAGATTTAGAAATAAACACTTATTGAGAACACAGAACTACCCGTCATTATTCCACTCTAGATCCAACNTTTCTGATGTCCTCATACCTGCACCTGGAATAATCCTTCTGCTGATCAGCAATGTTGAAAGATAGCTTGTCCAAGATGAATACAATCTTTTTTACTATTATTATGTAATTATCAAACAGACTACTAGATAGGATGCACCAGAACAGGATGGTAAACCATTTACTTCCTAGCTACGTCTGTTTCANCTTTNTGAGCACCAAGAAAGAAAGGCAGGTCGCTAAAAACCTATTTGTGAAATAGCTGGTAATGACAGGACCAGTATGAACTACATGTAAAACAGGTATTTTAATATGATACGTGGATAAGAGAAACTGATATGTCAAACTTTTCAAACTCTATGATCAAATTGAAATAGTATCAAATGTGATTACAATCTGAGGCAGTAGAATCCAATCTTTCTGGTATGAGGGAAATGTCTCTGGGCATGCCCNGNGTAAATGATCACTGCAAGGTTTGATGACACACTGATTCCTAGTGTCAACAATGACTTCAGGCTGATAGCAAACTTTTAAAATTGTTTCCTGTAAATTCTTTGTGAAAATAACAAGGAGTTCATTTTGCTTGAGAGTGACTTAGCTGAGGGACTGCACCCAAGGATCTGGATTTAATAAAACAAAATACATGTTGGCATTACAAATATCTTCTTTTCAGATGCAAGTTCCCCATAAAAGTTTTTTTTGACAAACAAAGCATTTTCATTCTCCTTTTTGAATTTTTTATTTATTTTGTGTGTATGTGTATACGCCTGAGTGTATGTGTCTATACCACATATGTGCAAAGCCTTCCAAAGTCAGAAGAGGGCATCAGATTCCCCGGAACTGGAGCTGCAGACGGTTGTGAGCTGCCATGTGGGGTGTAGGAATTGAGCCCTTATCCTCTACAAAGCATTAAGTGTTCTTACTGCTGAGCCATTTCTCTGGTGCCAGGATTTTCACTTTCTATTAGTAAAATGGATCCTTATGTATGGCCAGCAATTAGTTTAAACGGTGAACTGGTGAGGAAGGATGGAAGGGGGGTGAACGTCACTGACAAGTTGTTCGTATGTGTGCACNTAAGGTACTTAGGTTAATACTTAGTGAAGACTTCAAAGCCAGAAACACCTACCCCTCCATTTATTCATGTATTCAGTGTGTAGTGTTTATTGAATACCAAGCGATGTTGAATGAAACAGAAAATACCTTTGTTCTCAGGGAGCTTATATTTTAATGAGAAAAAGAAGATAGACAATAAACTAAAAGTTTCCCAAAGATAATTTCCTTAACAAGGATTTATATTTAATGAGCAAGACAGAGGAATTATCTGATCATAGAAAAGAGTACTTAGGATTTTGTGGCTGGTAATAGATTAAAAAAAAAACCTCACACTGGTAGTTGGCTAGCTTAGCATTGCTCATACCTTATTTATAATTCATGATCTTGCTCTTAAGACTCAAAGAGCTTACAATTAGAACTTTCAAATTATTCCTGAAAGTCACACAGACAAAGAGGGAAGGAGGAATCATCAAGACAATCAGATATTTTTCTATCTTCTAAGCGACAGCTATGATGCCTTGAAGGTAACAATCAGGATTCTTAGGGTTTGAAGTTGATCCTATTTGGTAAAGAACCAGTGTAGTCACTGGTATGTTTTTGGAATGTCCAATCTACTTTGCTCATTACAAAAAATGCACTGTGATCAAATGGAAACAGGAAAACTGGCTTTAAAATTGTTCTTCAAAATTAAACAGCCATATAAAAAATGCCCTGCTGGGCTGAGATAGGGCATGTATTTAGCCAAAAGTTAGCCCTAAATTCAATCCCTAGCAACACACACACACACACACACGGGTCAGTGCAAGCACTGGAGAACTGGAAAGCTAGCAATGTAATTCAGTCCCAGTACAAAGCCCTGAGAAGTACTGAGGTATCAGGACCTGCCGATGACATGTCGAAAAGTACCTGAATAGGGGAGTGAGGATTAAGAAAGACAGCGACATAAAAGGAAAGACAGAGACATAGGATAGAATCAGGAGAGCTCTCAGTGAATACTTCAGCAGCCCCGAATTTATTTCTCATGGCCTTTTTATACCCAAAGCAAGGGGGGCAAAAGACTTCCTTAACATGGTTCAAGGAACAGACAAGTGTAAACACCTCCTTAATTCTCCAAACATCTAGTTACCACACCTTTGGCCAATCATCCTATTATTCAGTCTTAAGGAGCAAAAACAAGCTTGAATTCTCTGAACTTAAGTCAAGATGGAATCAAGCCACAAGCTGGAGTCACTGTGGGCTCCCACACTGAGACTAATGATGGTACTTTCAGTAGAGGACTGTGTAAGTTACACTGTGCAAGTCCTGGACTCCAGAGGCCTGAGATCAGGGACCAAGTGTCCGAGTGTACAAAGGTAGACACTCTGAATCAATAAGAGAGTAAACTCCCCTCCTCTGTCTTCTTCCTGGGGCCTCAAAGGCTGGAGCAAGCCCATCTACGTTGGTCAAGCGGGATCTTTTTTTGGGTTACTGATTCAAATACTATCACTTCTGTAAACACTGTCATAGAAATAATGTTTTACCTACTCTCTGGGTAACACTTAACCTCGGAAGATTGACAGCTCAAGTTAACCATCCCAGCACCTTTCATAATCCTTCCTGTTTTAATTTATCNATGAGGTTTTCCAAATTAAAAAAAAAATCCTTAACCTCACATATTTCTCTTTGCTATTGTATTGAATGAACATTTGCTTAAATGTTTAATAAATTTGGTTTTGGGGGTGGCACTTAAGTGACCTTAGAGAAAGAGATAAATGGGGGTGTCTGTGCAGCAACAGCAACAAGCGATTACTGGAGAAAACACCCCCAGCTCTCCATGTTTTCACAAACCTCAAGTCTCTCTCCATTATACCCGCTGCACAGAAGCTATTGCACATAGTTTCCAGGAATCAGTATTTGATTATTCTACATTGCATGGTTCCTCATCTGCTATTGTTCTCTATAGTTTTTTTAAATCAATGTTTCTCATATTTCCCATTTTACCAGCAATGTGATGCTTTATGNTATTGGCACACTATTGTTGTGGTCCACCTGTTTCACTGATGTTATACATGTGTGTTTTCCCTTAGCTGTTGGTTATATTAATCTCATTGCTGAGGAGAGACAGACAGACCCTTGGGCTCGCTGGATANTGAGCCTAGTATTCGTGAGCTTCAGGCCAATGAGAGACCCTGTCTCAAAAAGCCAGGGTAGACAGCTAAGGAGGAATGACACTCAGGGTTTTCCTCTAGTTTTCATGCTTTTGGGGTAAGCACTTTATTGACTCAGATGTCTCCCAAGTCTTTCTTTTAATTGTCTGGATTCCGAAATTATAAATCATTCAGTAGTTTATGTTACACATTCCAGAGTAAAATGAGGTAACATGTAACATATGGCCAAGTATGCAAGTCCTGGCAGGCTGGCCTGTTTCTTAGGACCTGGACAGGTTACTTAATGTCCTTGGGGCAAGCTTTCCTCACTTAAANGCACAGTGATAGTAATGGTGCCCATCTTGTGCAATTATGAATCTTAAATATGTACATGTCAGCTCTCAGATCTATGCTCAACACATTGTAAGCATTCAGCCATGCCAGCTATTGTTAAAGTTTTTAGTATACCATTTATTGCATCTTAAACTCGATAAATGCTCATTTCCTACTTTTTACCCACCAAAGTGGGTGTTTTCCTTGGACAATGTGTTTGACTTTCTTTCT
>LZPO01076361.1:29824-45391 GCA_001675575.1 Neotoma lepida
TGTGTGTGTGTGTGTGTATGTGTGTATCCACCACATATGTGCAGGTACCTGTGGAGGTCAGTAGAGGACATTGGGTCCCCTAGAGCTAGAGTTATAGATGGTTATGAAATATGGGTGCTGGGAACTGAGCAATGGAAGAACAGCAAGCACTATGGAGCCACCTCCAGCTCCAAATATTAACTATCTTATAAGTCCCATGCTCCTACCCTATTTGTATTCCTCAGTGGTTAATAGTAATTCACAGTTTTGTATTAATCGTTGTTGTCTGAATCTTAGATGGTTTTTAATAAAAAAATCCTGAGCCAGATATTGAGGTAAAAGCTGGAAAGATCAGAGAAGCAGAGCAGTCAGCTACTAGTTCTTACCTCTACGAAATCCTCAGCCTAAAGAGAGTGAGTTCCTGTTTCCTNACACCTTATNTACCTTTCTCTGTCTTGCCTTATTACTTCTGGGGATTAAAGGTGNNTNTGCTTCCACTGCCTGGCTCTATGTCTAATCTAGTGGCTGACTCTGTTGTCTGATCCTCAGGCAAGTTTATTAGGGTACACACTATATCACCACATTTTCCCATTTTTGTCTAAAATAATAATAAAAGGTTATAACTAATATAAGAAAAACTATATATAATAAGTACAATAAATATATACAATATATACAATTAAGAACTACATTAACAATATCCAGTCCATTAACATTTGACAAATTCAGAGCAAATACTCCATTAGTTATCCTATTTTGGTGAGTCCAAAATGTTGTACCTAATTAACTTTCTATCATAACTTGTATTACCAACTGAAAACTACCTTTTGATATCTTTCAAATTTATACACTTTACACCTCTGTAGTGAGTTTCTTTTCTAAATTTGTTAACAAAGAAAACTATAACTATCTGGTCTTCAACTCCCTCAGAGACCAGAGAAGGAAATAATATTAACTGAGTAAGCAAGAAGTGCAAACAAGCGACTTCCAAAAAATGTGAGAAATGACAGAAACAGTTGGCTGCCTGGATAGTCACTCAAGATTTCTCTGCAATGTTGGAGCATCCTATCTGACATACTCATCTGTGGAGCAGGATTTTCTAAAGAGCCTTCCTACCTTGTCTTGGCAAGGTTTGGCAGTCTTTTGTGTCCTGCTTGTCCATTTTTGGATAGCATACTGTCAGCAGTTGAGGCAAGGGCATTTTCTTGCCCAGGGGCTAACTTTTGACACAAAGAAAGTAAACTCCATATGGAGTTTCTTCAATACCCATCATCTTCTCTGAAGTAGATTGGTGCTGCCAGAAGCAGACATGTCTCATTGTAATAAAAAAAATCCCTATGTTATTAAAACATCTTAAATGCCATATTCTGTAGAGCTCTGAAGTGTTTGAAGATGACCTGTCTATCTAAAATATATCTGTTTGACCTTCAAAACATACCTAATATTGTAGATGAAAGTTTGTCTGGCTCAGGTCCCACCCGGCTCCCGCGGCCGCTTAGACCCAAGTAAACCACACAGAAGCTTATATCATTTACAAAGTTATGGCCTAATGGCTCAGGCTTCCCATTAATTAGCTCTTATATCTTAAATTAACCCATTTCTATAAATCTGTACTTTGCCACGTGGCTCGTGGCTTACCCGTACCTTACATCTTGTTTATCCTGGCGGGGCTAGCAGCGTCTCCCTGCTCTGCCTTCTTTTTCCTCTCTCTCTAGTCAGAATGTCCCACCTAACCTTATTCTGTCTCACCATTGGCCACACAGCTTTATTTATCAACCAGTCAGAACAACACATTTTAACAGCATACAGAACATCACCCATNATAATATGACTACAAGTTTGATTGTAATAGGTGACTAAATACTAACCTGCATTTCTTTATATCTTAATTAGTTGGTAATAATAACTTTCAAGGACTAGAAGTTTGCATTACATTGTTAAATGAGCTGTATAGATACAATACCTTGAACAAGATTAGAAATATATGTACAGTATTTTGTATCAATATATAAAATTTGTATACAATATATAAAACTCCAATCCAATGTAAAATATTTAAAACNAGTAGTTTCTTTCTAAAAGTAGATTCAATAATCTATCTTTTTATGTTATNNTATCTNTATCTCCCCTTTTCTTCTTTTCAGAGTGGATTCAATAATCTACCCTTTATCCATCATTTCTATATCTCTTTTTTTNGAGAGTGGATTCAATAATCTACCTTTTATCTTATCATATCTATATCTTCTTTTTTCTTTTAAACAAGAACCCAGAATCTAATTTCCTTTGTTTAGCTTTTTTTTCCTGACCATTAACAATTAGCAACTTGTAATCAACCATCCTAAACAATGGCAGTTATCCATAACCCATTGAAAGACCAAAAACCACCCATCCCACCTCTTGGGAATGTGGGTGTTATGTTCTTATAATTACTTCCTGCTGTCTAGGGGCAAAGGCATCTTTAGGAAATCCTGAAAAGAAAATTTTGGGGCTAATTGTCAAGTCCTGGGAGAGTTAGCTGTATCATTTGTCCAGTCTCTGTATAATGGGAAAGTGCAGGGCTTATCTCAGGTCCTTGCTCGAGTAGTCTGTGAGGCTGGATCATCTTAGCTAGCCACTCAAAATTGTCCTGAGCAGTTTGTAGTCAAAGCCAATCTTTGGGTGGTGTTTGTCATCTTAGTGGTATTCCATCAGGAGATGGAATCATCATCGTTGCCCCCCATTATTTCTTTGGAGACGTCAAAGTCACTGTTAGGCACGGTCATGGTTCACTGCAGAAAATCTTTTTCTTAGGACAAGTTTTCTGGATGATTTGTACTTTTTCTTCAGATGTCTCATTTGTACAGTGGTCTTCAGATTCCTTAGCTAGATGCCTTCATTTTCCTGAAAGACAAAACCAAAACCCTTCCCCAACCCTAACTTTGGGGCATTTCCAAGTCTAATCTTTATTNATTTTGATTTATGGTGTCTCCTTAAATTTTTGTATTATTTTCTAAAGCTGTTCTATCATCCAGAACAGTATGGTTTCTTATAATAGGCATTAGGTTCCTTAATTGCTCTGAGAAAGAGTTTCCTCCATGATGACAGGAAAGGACTGAACAGAATTTGACATGGGTCCTGAGAGAGGCCCCTCAATTTATTTCAGGACAGCAAAGGCAAGGGATTACCTTGTCTCTCCCTTGTTGATCTCCATTCCTTAGTCTAATGTCTGCCTTTACCACACCTTCTACATAATCCAGAAGGGAGGGGCATTCTGTTGGGATTANTCCTTGAGAAAACATTATTTCTAGGAATGCCCTGTTTANAGTCCCTCTTTAGGTGACCTTGTTTGTCACAATTGAAACATCTGACATTACTATTTTTCTTCAAACCTCTGGAAATCACCTCTCCTATCCAAGTATCATCATGGTCATGAGATTCAATATTCATTGTATCTCAGATCCATTCCTCCAAGGGTGCTGATCTTGCCTTTAATGGCCTAATTANGCTTTTGTATTGTGCATTAGCATTTCAAAAGCCAGAGATTCAATTATTATCTGTCTAGCTTCTGAATTTGGTNTNATTCTATTTACTGCTGAAGACAGCCTTTGTAAGAAATCANTGAAAGTTTCTTTTTGGCCCTGTATAACTTTTGTAAATGACTCAATTTTCTTTCCTACTTCTTCAATTCTGTCCCAAGCATTCAAGGCTGCCATTTGGCACAAAGCTAGNGTGTGGTCATCATATAGAGATTGCCTTTCTACATTAACATGATCTCCCTCTNCAAGAAGTTGATCTTGGGAGATTTCCATACCTCTGAGAGCCCTACTTCATTGTTCAATGGTCTTAGCCTCATTCTTCCACCAGGTCCTCTATTGTAATTGGGGACCAGCTTCTAAGACAGATGGTAACCAAATCTCTCCAGTCTTGAGGGATAATTCTATTACAAGTTGACCATAAGTTTAACATCTGCTTGACAAATGGGAAATGCATACCATATGACACTAGAGCTTTTTTGAAATCCTCAAATGCAACATTTGCACAGGAGTCCAGTAAGCTCTTACACAGCCTTGAGCATTTGGCAGTGCCTGNAAGCTTACTGGATACATTAAGGTTGGCTGTTTGAAAGCCTTAGGCTGTTTCTCTANAACCGTATAATGCAATGCTGAGATTGGTTCACCTTTAAATTCCTCTGTCTGGGTCTGAATTTCTCTATGATCTGTTTTAACAAGTTTTTCTAAAATTTTGTCTTGGCACTCATATTAACCAACTTTTTAAATGACAAAACAAAATGATCAAACAAATAATATTTATAATTGACATCACATAAATCCCATCTACATGAATTATCCTCTCATTTAATTGTTCCATTTTCAGACCATCAACTGTAGATCAAAATCAAATAGAGACCAAATTTCCTCCATTGTAAAAATGTTTCCCATTTTTTAATGTGGGGAAAAATTCTTTTTTAACTTATTTCTCCCTTTATGAAATCCCAATTGTGAGGCTGACTGCTTCTGTTTAGAACAGTAGAAGCCTGAGCAGGCTTCAAGACAGCTACCTAGTGTGGTAGCAGCCCAAGATGGGTATCCAGGGAGAGCCCACAACTCACCAGGAGAGAAGAAGCCAAAGAGCCACCTGTCTGTACTAGGGAACGTGAGAAAGCGGCTAACTCCTATGGTTTTTGGAGCCTAAAACAACCTATGGAGTTTGCTGCAGAGAGGTTGCAACAAAAAACTTAGCCAGTGGGTTAGGGACTCTGGCCCACATAGGGTGGAGTTCAGGCCTGAGCCAGGACCTGCAAGGCCACAGGCAAGTGGTTTTTTTCTTAAATTCATGTCCCACAAGTTGGACGCCAGATTTTGTTCGAATCTTAGATGGTCTTTTAATAATAATAATAATAATAATAATAATAATAATAATAATAATAATAATAATAATAAAAACCCTGAGCCAGATATCAGGGTGAAAGCTGAAATATCAGAGAAGCAGAGGAGCCAGCCACTAGTTCTTACCTCTACAAAATCCTCAGCCTAAAGAGGGTGAGTTCTTGTTTCCTCACGTCTTATATACCTTTCTCTGCCCTGCCACAGTACTTCCCGGGATTAAAGGTGTGTGTGCTTCCCAAGCAAAGGCATGAGATCTCAAGTGCTGAGATTAAAGGTGTGTGCCACCACTGCCTGACCTCTATGTCTAATCTCGTTGCTGGTTCTGTCATCTGATCCTCAGGCAAGTTTATTAGGGTACACAATATATCACCACAAATCATTGTCTGCCCTCTATTTNATTTTGCCACCTGTTTCTATATGTAAACAACATATTTGTTTTTACTTTTGAAATTGAAGTAGCTTTCTAAAGAAAGAACAAAGTTACACCACTGAGACCTCCAGGAATCTCAGCATCTGTTTCTCTAGAGTTCCTAAAAGCTCTTTTGGGAAATTCAATGGGCCAGGTCATAACCCAATCCTGGGTCACCTGGCAACGCTGTGGTGAGACTGGTGTGGCNTCTGCTGAAAATATGCTCNGNNTACAAGGACACTCTTTCCTTTCCAGCTTGTCTCCGGCTCTCAGATGTAAACTTACAGGAANGTTTGGTGAGATGAAATGAGTATCCTCGCTGATCACGAAGCAAGAACTTCATCAGAAAATTATCATGCTGCAGATTCGACCTGCACCGGCTTCAGTCAAGCATCCACCTTCAGGATCGAAGGGAAGGTTAAACAGCAGTGAAACCTGGCTTGAAGGCTATCACGTCTATTGTGGAGGCCCGTTCTCCCGTCTGACCCTAACTGCCTTCTATGCCCACTGATAGCACTTTTAAAGTCTGTCTTTATCATCACCATGAGAACTTCCTTTGTATTCTCCTGTATTGGATCTTGGGGACAGGCTCCATAATTTGCAAACTGAAAATGCAGGGTCCATTTGCTTAAAATTTTAGCATTTTAAAATAGTGACAGCAGGCATTAGACAAGGTTCAGGATCTTCCTATATGTGGGATCCTACGTGGCAATATAGGTAGTCTGGGATTTGGGCCAGAGAGGAGTTCCTCCCTGGAGGCAAATTCTCAGATATAAACACTTCCACATCTGCTCATATTTTGTTACGAAGCTTGTTGTATTGCCCTTTCCTTGTTGTATTGCCCTTTCCTATGGTGTTATCTCCTAAAAGTTTCCTCAAAAGGGCCCCTTTAGGAGACATAGTAAACCCCCTAACTATTGGTGGATAACAAGTCATGGTATCCATGTACATCACCCCTATGTTTTCTGAGCACTTAGCACCTGGGATTAGCACATTAGGACCTTATCAACCTCAGTTAGTATTCACCCTACTCCACAGCAAGGGAGGGCGATGAGTGGGGCTGCTACCTGCACACACACACTCCCACTTGCTGTGCTACAACTTTATTATCTGTGAAAAAGACAAGAAAGTGAGAGCTCTCACAATATGGGGCACCATGGGTTTACAAAGATGGAGTATCTAAATGAAATAGAACCAGGTTAATAATGACAATAATTTCATGGATTGAAATAGTTTTCTAAAAAGACATTTAGAAACTGTTTTTGCTAAAAAGCAATAAATCCTCACTTGGGCCACAAGGCTAACAGCACAGAGATGTCATTGTCCTCAACCTGTAGTCACCTTGGATTCCAGAAAGAGCAAAACTCCACAGGACAGACTTAGCTCTCCTACCATGAGGGCAATTACCCACATGGTGAGGCTGCTTCCTGAGCACAGGACTCATCTTGTAGCAAGCACACTGGTCCACTGAGGATGGCTGGTTAGTAGAGCAACTCATGGACCACCTTGCAGGACTGGAGCTAAGACAGTGATGAACAGGTTGGGACCTTAACTAGGCCCGCTTGGTTATGCACGCTTCTTGCCCTCTATTTAAACATAGTGCATGTCAATGCCCTAAAGATGGACTTGGAGTCACTGGACCCCTTTACCTCTTCTTCCCAGTGTGGTCACATTGAGTACATCTTTTCACAGTCCTTGACTAGAATATGGGGACAGGTAGCTGAGCCAGGCCTGGAGTCCAGACTTTTGTGCTAAAAACTCTCATACCAACTTTAGCAAACCAACCAGGAGAGAAGAGGCCTTTGACCAGTAGCCACTAGTAGCAAGTTGGAGAATGGAGGGGAAGGATGGGATGGATGGTCCCACACAGGGGGAGGATGGGAAGGATGGTCCACATAGGGGAGGATGGGATGGATGGACCCACATAGGGGGAGGATGGGTGGATTATCTCACATAGGGGCTGCAGCCCCTGCTTTTCACTACTATTTTGTAAGGAGGAAAAGTGTTTGATGATTGGCTTAACAGAGGCAGGAAAATCTGAAGGCTATCGCAACNGTGCTAAAAACTCTCATACCAACTTTAGCAAACCAACCAGGAGAGAAGAGGCCTTTGACCAGTAGCCACTAGTAGCAAGTTGGAGAATGGAGGGGGAGGATGGGATGGATGGACCCACAATAGGGGAGGATGGGAAGGATGGTCCACATAGGGGGAGGATGGGATGAATGGTCCACATAGGGGAGGATGGGATGGATGATCTCACATAGCTGCTGCAGCCCCTGCTTTTCACTACTATTTTGTAAGGAGGAAAAGTGTTTGATGATTGGCTTAACAGAGGCAGGAAAATCTGAAGGCTATCGCAACAGTGCCACTAGAGATTTAGCTGCATGCGGGTTCTTGGACTCTGAGCAAAGAGGAAAATGCTCTTTCCAGTCCTCTCTAGGTGACTCTAAGTGACTGGAGTCTTGACCCCATGACATGCAGAAGTCTCCTGAGGAACTCCATGAGATGAGCTCCCGAGTTGCTCACACAGGAGGTTCACATATGTTAGTTATTCCACACCTCAACTAGTCGTTATTTCCTTTATAGTTGCGGTGACAAAATATCCTGAGAGCGCAGCTTGGGTGAGAAAGGTTTGTTTCAGTTCACAGTCCCCTGTTCTATAGTCCATCACTGTAGGGAAACCACAGCAGCAGGAAGTAAAAACAGTCCAGCATGTCATATCCACAGCCAAGAGCCGAGAGGAATGGAGGCATGTGTATACTCTCCACTCACCTTCTCCTTATTTGTACAATCCAAAGCCCAGCCCAGGGAATGGTGCCACCCACTTTTAGGCTGGGTCCTCACACATCAATTAATGTAAGACAATTAATCAAGACAATCCCCCACCTAGACACAATCCCTCACTGAGACTCCCTTCCCGGGTGATTCTCCATTGTATCAGGTTANTAATTNAATTAGCCATCAGAGATACCCTACATCCTTTTGGGTAGGGCTCCCTAAGAGGTAAGAGGAGCAACCTGTCCCATTGCTGACCCCCTAAAGGAACCTGACCCAAACATTCCTCCATCATTGACCCTGTGTCAGCCACCGAGTTAAGCATCTAATGATCACGTGAGTCTGAAGACAGCAGGACCAAACCAGAGCAACTATTATTCAGACTTCCTGAAGGAACTGAGTGGCAAACCTGTAGCTGCTTTGGTTTTACATTTTTTAAAAACTTATTTTAGGTAGAATTGCTATTCTTGAAATGCCTAATTTGAAATGTGTGAGTGTGAACATTTGGGGGACATTTTTGGACTTGAAGTTTTGTCTATAATGGCTGTTCCCACTGTCTTGTCTTTTCTGCTTTGTTTTCTTTTTAGCTGTGACTTTTAAAATTACTTAAATTTTTTTTATTTAGTGTGTGTATGTGCATATGTGTGTCTCTCTGTGTGTGAATATGTGTATATGTGTGTATATGTGTGTGTCTGTGTATGTATGTGTGTGTCTCTGTGTGTGTGTCTGTGTGTCTCTATGTGTGTGTGAATGTGTATACATGTGTGTCTGTGTGTGTATATATATGTGTGTCTGTGTGTGTGTCTGTGTGTCTCTATGTGTGTGTGAATGTGTGTACATGTGTCTGTGTGTGTATATGTATGTGTGTCTGTGTGTGTGAATATGTGTACATGTGTGTCTCTGTGTGTATATGTGCGTGTGTCTGTGTGTGTGTCTCTGTGTGTGTGTGTGTGTCTGTGTGTGTCAACACCAGGCATCTTCCCTGATCACTCTCCATCACTACTTTTGGAGACAGGCTCTCTCCCTGAACCTGCAGCTCTCCCATTTGTCCAGTCTGGCAGGCCAATGAGCCTCGGGAATCTAGCTGTCCCCACCAAACCTCAAGGCTACCGCTACAGGCTCTAAACACCACGCCTGGCTTCCTGTGTAAATTCTGGGGATCTGAACTTGGGTCCTGGTGCTTGGACTGAAAGCATTTACCAACTGAGCCTCAAAATCAGTTATTCAGGGTCCTTATCTGAAACCTGATGTTCAGACATTTCAGAATTAATTTTAGAAATGGAGAATGGAGGAAAAAAAAGAAAAAGGTCATCTTAAAACNTAGCTGTTGTCTGCTCAGAAGTTTGTAAGGGCACTTTAGAGTTTCATTCATCTTAAGTAAAATTCGGGTTCAGCTCTCTNCTGTGATATATTTGACACTGTTAACAACTGTGTTTTTAAAGTTTGATAATGAACAAAGAAACAGTTTAGGTTNCTTCCTGGATCTTTGCTAAGAATAAAGTGATTAAGGGTTAAAATCCCAGCTGAAATGAGCAGTTCTATACTCAGACAACACAAAAAGAATTTGTTTGTTTGATGAGGGAAACTATGAAAAAAGCATGGGTACTCTGTTCTTGCTGGTCTCCTCTTGGTGTTTAGAAGCCTGAGAGCCAGTGGCAGCAGGGGTGAATTATATAACCGACACCTGTAACTGTGCTGCGTGTGCAGGGGACAGCCTGGTGTGGAGGTGAGGCATCCTGGAGCTCCACCACCTGCTGGAGGGAGGGAGCAGGAAGTGCGTGGGGAACAACCCAGCCACCATTTTAGACAACTGCCAATGACAGAGACTGGTCCTCCAAGGAAAAGATTTTCACTCCAACCAGGACAGTTTTCTCCTTCTGTTAGGAGTATTCCACCACACCTAATCTAGAATAGCTAGAATAGCTGAAGACTCCCCAGGTTTTTCAAGCATGACAGAGAAAGGTTAGCATGGACTTTAACNAGTAGGTCCCTGATCCCAGGGCTCTGCAAATATAACCTGCACACATTGCCAATATTAATTCAGCAACAGTTTTTATGAAGCTGATCCCAGTGGCAGCTGTTTTACAATCTCCTGAGCTGGAGCTGGGGCTGCCGCCAAGTGTGCTGNAATTACCCCAGAGACACCCCAGGAGCCACCAGCTCAGGGAATAGCACAAGTGTGGAGGTGGGCAGGACCGTTATTCAAAGGCTTAGCAGCTAAGTCAGGAGATCTGTGTGACCCTCATTCTTAGATTTAAAGGGAGAACACAGACTAGCTAGGGATTCTGCCTGCTATTCAAAGGTATAAAAAGCCTAAAACAGGTATCTCAGGCTACTCATGTAACAATGTCATCTTTTAAATCCTTTTCCTTTGGCCTTGGGGAGGGTATATAAAGTGGAATCATAAAAATTAAAATTCATACTTAGAATTCATTATTTACCCTCTTATGCCTGAAAATGGGCCTTTACCCTCTCTCAAAGTGAAGAACCTGGCTCTTAGGGGCTGCTCAAGGCTATCCAGTTAATAAGTAACAAAATCACTGAACTAGGTCTGACCCTAAGCCATTGTCCTTCTCAGAGGTGAGAGGNGTGTGCCTCCCACACTCTTAGCAAAGTAAAGAGGCCTCTGTCTATAGAAAGATGTCATCTACCAGAAGACACTGTTTCCACTGCCCCCCTTGTGCCATTGGGGCTTGCGGTGTTTGTGAGCTGTTTTTTGTTTTCTCTGTTTGGAATCTCACTAGCCAGTGATGTAGACCCAGCTGGCTCATGTTCAGACCAAGTCATCCAACCATGCATGACTGACAGTCCACATTCTGTCAGCAGGANTCAGAGGTCACAGGAGTCATTTAAGCCAAGGCTGTCCAGTCAGTCTATGGGTGTTTAATGAGCTCCACTACCCTCCCATGTGCCAACCTGTTTCCTCCTCCACCACGTGTGTAGGTTTTTTCCAAACATGATTTGAATCTAGTCACTCCTTGTCTTAACAGTGTCCCTGCATCTACAGAGTGAAGACCTGTCACCCAAGTCTGCCTGTAGCTCTGGACTAGAAGTAGGCCAACACTCCAAAGCATAGTTCATTTGTCTTGATAGAGCTTCCAGAGTACAGATTCCTGCCTGCTCTGTGTGTGCAAACAATTAGAGGATAAAGTATGAACAGTACATGCTCCCTCCTCGACTCATGACAGAGAAGTGTAGATGGTTCATGGTTTCTCTCTATAACCTACCTCTACTGAGACACGAGTCTGAGAAGGTTTGGGGGGAAGAAGAAAACAAACAAACAACAAATTAACTGAGACTAATACCAGGACAAGGGAAAACGTATGGTCTAGACCTAAAGGTCAATGTCACCACGAGGTCTCATGTGTTAAAGGTGGCTGTGAATGTCCTGGTGGCCAAGGAAAAGGAAAACGGGAGCACTGTATTTTGTTAGCAGAAAAGGTAAAACCTACCAAGTCCTGTGAAACAGTCTCGATATTTTACTATTTTATCTTCTTCACTTTTCTAGTTGTAAAATTACAAGATATTTTTTATTAGGAAAATCAAATATCACAAATATCTACAGAGCAAAATGTATATATCTTCCTTACCTAAATCTATTTCCCCTTCCCTAGGAGACAAAATCCCTACACTAATCATTTGTTTCTAGATTTTTGTTTTTTTTTCCTGGGCAATTAGAATTGTCACACAGCTGTAATAAGGTCTGCCTTTCCCTGTTTGATTACTAAAAATATCAAACCATGTTGTTTGTGACTTCCATTTTCACTTGACATGGTACCAAGGATGTCTTTATCAATATAAACAAACATCTGTAGGCTCCATTTTAATGTCTCTGATATTTCATTTCATGGAGAAAGTCGCATTTCTCTTTTAAGGCTATTCCTGCTTTCACAGTCTTACAGAAAGAAGGCGTGTTGTGAAGCCACTTTCAAGCAAATATACAATGTTCCTATGTAAGTGATTTCTAGAAGTGAAACTACACGTTCCCGTGGCTCACATATTCAAAGGTGATGAATTCATCTTTGACTTTACCCTCTCACCATCAGGGTCTGGACATTTTCCCACCCCTTACCAGCCCTAGATCATCAAAGGTACCAACCTTTTTCATTTTCTGGCACAAACCTTTAAGTGAAATGTCTCCTAGCAAGGTCAACAGGCTTTAGTCAACAGAGACCAATGAGGCACACTGGGTCTTAGGTTGGTGGGTTTTAGGTTCTGTTCTGTGGTGTCCTAGGAATTCTGAGCATGGGTCTGAGGAGCAGAGGGCAAGACCTTCCCACTCTTGATCAGGCCCACTGAGGTTTTAAAATCTGTTTTTATCTTTAATCAAATAAGATGCTGTTGTTCAAAACTGGCATGGGGCCTTGTTTCTTATCAAACCATTAGAGACTTGAAGAAAATCTCCAGTGCAAAGGAAAAGATGTGTGAGTATGAGTGTGAGGCTGAGTGTGGGTATGTGCACACTGTTTTCATTCATCCTATGCCTCTCTTCACTGCTCACCTGTTANCTTGTAACCAATCTTAGAAGGTCATTTCCCCCAAGGTTTTGATTAAAACCCTCAATTCATTTTCCTCTAGGAAGCACCCCCTCTCAGTCTGTGGTGGTGTGAATGAGAANGGCTCCCATTGGCTCATGTGTTTGAAAATTGGTCCCCGGTTGGTACAAGTGTTTGGGAAGGATTAGGAGATGTGGCCTCACTGGAGAAGATATNTCACTTGGGATGAGCTTTGAGGTTTCAAAAGATTGACATTATTCCTAGTGTGTTTGATTTCCTGTTTGTGAATCAACATGTCAGCTCGCAGCGGTTGCCCCATCACCACGCCCACCCGCCTGCTGCCAGGCTCCCCGCTGTGATGGTCATGGACTCTTATCCCTCTGGGACAGTGAGTTCCAAATACACTCTTCCTTCTGTAAGTTTCCTTGGTCATGGTGTTTCATCCAGCAACAGAAAAGTAATTGAGACATTGTGTATATCCTACTCTGTTTTATTAGTATAAACNGGGCTTCCTTTGCCGTAAAATCTCATGGTCCTTTAGGACTGCAGGGAGCTTCTCTAGGCCTTAGGTCCTCATGTCCTTCTCTGCCTCCTGCTCTCCCAGGTTCCTTCTCCCAGGTGCATCGTGGAGTCCTGCTCCTTCGTTGGTAGTGACACACACAGCAGCTAACTACGCACCTAACACATTCTCCCAAACAACAGAACTTAGTGTAGACAGTGCACTGGAAGTAGGGGTATTTGGGTTCCAAGGAGGCAAACAATTTAAGAATACATAGTGGACATTAGTGTGGCTTTTGTGGCCTACTGACCTCTACCTCACCTCACTGATCACCCTGCTTCTCTTTTCGGTTCCTCTCTGCGTACTTGGCCCTGCACTGCACCAAGCATGTCTGTCAATTTTTCCACTAAGCTCTTCCTTCAGCTCTTCCCAGCCTCAGGGCAGACACATCATAGTGCTTGTCTTNTCAAGGGGACTTCCATAATGGAGTTGACCTCTCTGGAAGTCAGTGGTGTCCCCCTAGCAGAACCTCCTCAATGACTTGCTGTCATTGTGTTGCTTCTGTCCTATGGGCCCTTCCAACCAAACCCCAGGTAAGTAATCAGAGGGGAAAACCTCTCTCTTTTCATCACTTTTAATACCTTGAACCTTTAGCATNTGGACAATAAATAGGATAATCAATAATTATACAACTTTTAAAAATATAACATAAATGAATATAAGACCTTTCCTTATAAAATATGGTAGATGTCTCCTTGAAAAGGCCTTAAAGCTATAAACTTTTTAAAAGTTAAATCATTCCAGTATATTTTTGGCTTGTATTTGTCATTTAGGATATCTATAATATATCACTACTTCCCATTTCCTTTTTGTGCCAGTCTTTAATCTTTTTAAACTTTTTCCTTACCTCTTCCAAGAGCTGGACACTATTTTTGCTTATTCCCTTCCCATGTGGCCAGCTGTGAAGGAAGTGCAGATGATTATGTATCTCAATATACTATCTTCTCCTGCAGAGATCCCAAGAATAAAGAATACTATATAAAGTAGCATGCTATACAAGCCAAGGCTTAGAACACCCGTTAGTGAACGGCTGGAAAATATCACTTGGAATTCCTACAGGATCTTCTGCCTGCTATGTTTAATTCCTAAGTCTCATGTTATTAAAAGAAATCTGTTTGTTCTTCTACATTATACCATTTTTTCATCAAAACTGGCTTAAGTTTGGTGTGAGAAAGTAGAAACACTTAACAATTTATCATTTCTAATATTTGACTCTTTCCTGTAAGTTTAAGCTCATGAAGCTCAAAGCTCAGAAGCCAAATTCCATGCTGGTTGGAAACACCAAGTGCAATTCCACCTCAACAACGTATTTGCATGTATGTCTCCCCTAGTCTGCTTGTCTGATTTTTGCCAAGACATCCAGATGAAAAAAAATCTATTTAATCAAACTTATTTGGTGCCAAAAGAAAAACAGAATAAATATAACCAATGTTTCACTGCCCAGCTGCTGTGCAGACTCTTCTAAGTGGAGCTAAACTACTTGACCTGCTGACTTGATGTCTGGTTTCAGTTTGCTAGCATTACTATTGTCTAGATAAGTGATGTTCATACACAGAGTACACAGACTAAATGAACTCGGGTTTATTTTAAGCCATTAAT
Organism: Neotoma lepida; assembly: GCA_001675575.1. Lineage (NCBI taxonomy): Eukaryota > Metazoa > Chordata > Mammalia > Rodentia > Cricetidae > Neotoma > Neotoma lepida. Next base: position 44,507 of record LZPO01076361.1, read on the forward strand.
ATTATCTGTGGTTCTCATAATAAACATGATAAATAGAAAGAAAAATGTTAAAAGCATAAGATGGGTGATTTCAGCTGAGACTCAGTAGCTAAGAGTAAGTACTGAGCTTGCAGAGGACCTGAGTTCAGTTTCTAGCACCCACACTGAGATCATTTTAATATGTCAGCCATTCCCAATTTGAATCTTGGTTAAAACTAAGCAATTGTGGCTTTGGGGTATTACTTACCCCTTAAACATGCTCAATTCTATATTGGGGCCATGTGGTGATTTGAGTGAAAATGGCCCCCATAGGAAGTGGCAACTATTAGGAGGTGTGGCTTTGTTGGAGGAAATGTGTCACTGCGGAGGTGGGCTTTCAGGTCTCCTATGTTGAAGCTATACCCAGTGTGACACACAGTTGCTTTTGCTGCCTATGGATCAAGATGTAGAACTCTCAGCTCCTCTCCAGCTCCATGTCCCACCATGTCCCACTATGACGATAATGGACTAAGCCTCTGAACCTGTAAACCAGCCTCAGTTAAATGTTTTCCTTTATAAGAGTTGCTGTGGTCATGGTGTCTCTTCACAGCAATAGAACACTGACTAAGACAGGCCTTGAACACTTATCTCACTGTTTCTCTGAGGACTAACTGCAAGAAGCAATGTGTTTAACTGCCACACCTAAGGCTCAGGGAACATTGTGGAAGAGGGGACAGAAATATCGTTATAGCCAGAGGATCAGAGAGTTTGCTGTGAGACTTCATGTCCTAGTACTGTCAGAAGCCACACCTATAAAGTCTCACCAACATGACTGCCTAAACATGAGTTGAACAAGGACAACAATGACAGACATGCCAAAGTAGATGGGGAAAGGCTTCAGCCCTACACAAAGATCTACAGGCAACT
>LZPO01076362.1:14372-26519 GCA_001675575.1 Neotoma lepida
CCATGTTGATCACTTACTTTATACTGGATCATTAAGCCTCTGAGTGTCTTGTCCCTCAATATTGAGTTTTCTATTCTGGATCTTTTGCTTTCCAATACACACTTTAGATTATATTGATATTCACAACACCACCTATGGGTTTTGGTTTTTTGCCTTTAAGATTGTAATTTAATTACAACATTTTTCCTTCTCTTTCCTTTCTCCATAGCCTCCCATATACCCCTCCCTGCTCTCCTTCAAACTCACAGCCTCTTTTTTCATCATTGTTATTGTATGCATATCTATATTTGTATATACATTATATTTTCCTAAATATAACTTGTTGAATCCATATAATGTTACCTGTATATATGTTTTCAGGGTTGGCCATTTGTTTNTTATCTTATTAAATTTATAGATAAACCAGGCAGCAAATTAGTAGCTTGGTGATATTGAGGCTTCCTCTGTGTTAGCATGGAATCTTGCCCCCGTCTCCCATTTGTTAATTCTTCTTTCATTCCTTTTTCACATTGTAGTAGTTTTCCTTATATATATTTGTAAATTAAATATATTAGTATTTAAATTTATTAAATGAGAATATAAATGTTATTATNTTTTANATGTCAAATTCTACCTCTTCGTTGTTGATGTAGAAAGACTGTGAACTTTCGTATATTAACTTTGTGTCATTCAATTTTTCTGTAATTGATTTTTAGTTTGAAGAGCTTTCTTGGTAAACTTTGAGATTATTTTACAAATATTACTGTGTCCTCTGGAATCAAAGACAGTTTGATTTGCTTCTTCTCACTCTGTGTATTGTTTAATAACTTTTCTTATTGCATCGTCTGAGACTTCTAGCATGATACTAAAACCCAATGGTGAGAATGCAGTTCCTTGCCTCTGATAAATTACATTAAATTTGGTTAAAAGTGTCCTCAATTCTTTGAATTTGTATGTAATGAACTATTGTTTAATGTAGGTGTAAATAAGCTACAACCTAACTTAATATTCTTATAACAAAAAGCTGTGTCTCAGCCAACCACAGCAGTTAAGCTTCAATTAATTGCAGAATGCAAACTGGTCAGACCCTTCCTGTTTAAGATAAATGCCACCAACACCATCTCCAAATAAAGAAAATGACTGGCTTTAACCAATGAATTTATTTCTATATCTGTTTTCTATAAATCCTTTCTGTCCATACTGTTGGCTGGACCTCTTTGAATCTTTACTGAGCCAAGGCACTGTATGATTCATGAATCACTCTGATCAAATAAACTCTGCTAAGTATAATTTGTCTTCGGTTTCTACATTAGCATAGTGTTCCTGATATTAAATAGAAGACTTGGCGTTTCTGACCACTGAGTTTAATATTAAGCAGAGAACAACCATAGCTATTCTATAGAAGTTTGCCTCTATNACCCGTTTACTGAGTTCTTGCTGTTTTAAAAATAAATATTGGTTTTCCTCAAATATCCTTCCTATATTACTTTAAAGGATCAAGTGACTTACATCAATTACTATTCAGATGTTGAACCAGCCTTGAACATTTTGTATAAAGCCTACCCTGAGTGGTTGTAAACTATTCGAACATTTTTTGATTCAATTTACTTGTATTTTATTGAAGATTTTTGCATTTATGCCATTAAATCTATTGAATCATAATTTACCATTAAGAAATACCTATGTGATTTTGATTTTGAGGAATTTATGGCCTTTTTGAATGCATTAGGAAGTATTCATTCTACATATCTGTTTGGAGAGAGATTAAGAAAATTGATCTAATCTCTTCTTTAAATATTGGTAGTACTTCTCAGCAATTCATGCAGGCCTGGTGTTTTGTTATAGAAAGTTATAAGCTGTCAATTCAGTTTCTTTAATAGATACAGAGCTTCTCAGGTTGTTTATTATTCCTGTATGTTTTTTGACAGAATGTCTTTGAAAGGGCTAGTTCATTGCATCTAGGTTTCCATCTTTGTATAAAGTTATTTACAACCTTCCTTGTTCTCTTATGTCCATAGGCTCCACACTTGTGTGTATTATTTCTTTCNTGAGTTACAAATTTTGTCCTTTCATCTTTTCTCTTGGTTAATCTCTGTGATTTTTTTTGACCTTCCCCTAAAAAAAATCAGCTTTAAATTTCTCTATTTCTTCTCTTCAATTTCATTTGTTTCTGTTATGATCATTTTTTTCCACCTTGCTTTTGACTTGCTTTTCTTTCGCTTCCCTGGCTTTCTAAGTCTTTTATATATTATAATATATTTGTTTTCTTTAAGCAAAAGCATGTGACATCTCACAACTATAAGTAGATTATCTTTTCATTTCATTTAGATCAAACTATTTAAAAATTATTCTGGGTGGTTTTTTTTTCCTTTAACAATTGTCCTGTGTAGATATTTTAAGTCAGGCATGGGGATACCTGCTGGGCAGGTAGCTCTTAAGACCTAGAGGATNAAGAACATTAAGAATGTGTTATTTACTCTCCAGTCCATACTGTATTTTATATTTCCTTAGTTTTCCTCTAACATTATTTTTCTTCCCTATAATATCATTCAGGATATGGCATTGCATTGAGTCAACATATTCTTCTAGGCCCTGTAGACTGCAGAAGTATTGACCAGTTATTCGTACCCCCAATACTGGTTATTAAACCTTGTGTTTGCTAAGCAAACATTTTNCCACTGAACTCAACCCACNTTTTACTTTTCATTTGACAGTGTGGCACTTTAAATGAGAATAGGCCCTTAGGGTCAAACATTTGAATACTTGGTCCCCAGTTGGTGGAACTGTTTGGGAAGGATTAGAAAATGTGGCCTTATTGGAGGAGGAGTTTCATTGGGGGTGGGCTTTGAGGTTCTGAAGACCTCATGCCACTCTCAGTGTGGTCCTCTGTGCCTCCTGCTTGTGGATCCATGTGTGATTCTCAGCTGTTCCTGCTNTCATGACTTGGCTCCACTGTCATGGACTCTAACCCTCTGAAACCATAAGTCCAACTAAATGTCTTCTTTTCTAAGTTATCTTCATCATCATGTCTTATCACAACACTAAAAAGCTAAGAAAAACAGAGTCTAATTAACTGCTTGGGCTAGACTTGAACTTACTCATAGTTCAGGCAGGCTTTCCACTAGCAATCCCTCTGTCTCAGCCTCCTGTGTAGCTGGACTAGTCGATACTCAATGTCTGTTCTTATTTTTGATGACTTCACCAGTTTTCAGGACAATGGTGAGTTTTTTTTTGTAGNGTGTCTCTCAACTGGAGTTTAATAATTTTTCACGTTTGGACTCTGATCAGGTGTCTGAAGAAGAAAAACACTTTTAAAATGAGGTAAAATGTCCATAACATAATAACATAAGAATATGCTGTCATCTATAGAACTTATCAATGTTCAAGCTGAACTAGGCTGAGGTAATGTTTTTCATGTTTCTCAACTGAAAATTTGCTCTCATATCCTGCTTTTCATACTGCTCTCTTTGGAAGAAAGTCACTATATGCAATCCTTATTTTAAGGGATACACATCCTCTTAAAAATGTGTTATCTACATAAATTACTTGCAATTCTTTTGTTTAGACAGTTTGCTAATACCTCTCAATTTATTTACTTAATGAACTAATTCACTAACATTAATATTTTCATAGACATTGATTTTATGCTTTTTATCATAATCCAATTTGAATAACTTGTATGATTATATCTCTGGAATTATGAGCTTTTAGATTTGGCTATTTTGTACCACTGATTATTATAGCATTTTGTTTATTTTGTTGACTGTTAAGCATTCCTTCTACTAAAAGTAGATATTTCAGGCTCATCATGTTCACTCTCTTGTCCTTTTGTAGAATGAGGCATAAAATCCTACTCTCGCTTTTGTGGAAAATGGAATTACTAAGCAAGCTACTGCAGCTTTTCAGTGTTTTCAATGTTGCTGATAGATGGCTGCTCGGAGTGTGAAGATAAAGTGACTTTATATTTTTGTCTACAATGCTAATCCTCTGTAAAATGAATTATTAGAACCTCTGCTCACTTATTTATAATCTCCCCCATTTTAGCAGTACAGCCTGTTTGATTATTCAGTCCCAAATGACTTTGTGGTGATTTCAGAGTCATAGCAACAATTTTAGAAATAAATCAAGTAATCTTAAGGCAGGGCCATCATTAAATCTTTAGTATTTTTCTATAGTAGGATAAGATCTCTGTTCTAACTACTCATAGGACATACATCTGCACTTAAGGAAATTAAATTCCAGCTAAGATGACAATATGAGAAGGAAACTTGATTTATTTTTAACATTTTGTCCACATGAATCATATGTAGTTATTTACTTTTTGAAGGAAAGAGGTAATTAGAAGAAAATACATCAGCCAATTTCTTATTCACTGTTGTAGTGGCCAAAAAGAAACAGTGTTCCCAGTTTCATGATGGAAGGATGCTAAGACATTTTTACAACTGTCCCAGGAAAATGTAAGCACTTTTGCTGAATGTGGTGATGTAATCTATTGTCTCAACAAATACATGCTGAGCTCCTACTCTCTGTAGGACTGTGTGTGTAATAGCTTTAACTTTTNTACTTGTCACACAAACTGTATCACAAAACTATAACTCAGAGATGAGCAATTTCTCACATCATGCTGTCAACCCAGTGAGGAGAGCAAACTACATGTTTTGTTTTTTTTTTTTCGTTGACTTTTCCACAAAGAGTCAGAGCTTCTTATTCTTGTAGCACATGGGCTACAGATCATCAAAGTAACTGTATGTTTCTAATTCTTGGCCAAATATTATAACTGAACCTTTCTCTTTCCTATAAATTTTTCTATTTGAGAATATATTTCAAATAAAAACAGAATTGGGCTTGATGCCATAGACCTGTAGTTCCAGCTACTTGGGGGAACTCAGAGGCAAGAGAATCAAAAGTTGATGCCTTACCTGGACTACAATCAAAATAATCCATGACAGGACTGGGGAAATAATTCAAAGGTAGTGAGCTTGCCCAGAGTGCCCACGATATGCAAGTCCCTACTCAATNCCCAGGACTAGAAAAGACAAACCAAAGAAACAAAAAGAAAGAAAACCACAGGATATTATGGTCTTACATATGGAAAGGACTTTTGTTTGGGACAGTAAATGATTCAGTGACTTTATTCAATTCTATGTTCTGTATTGACAGGCTGTCATCAACACTGTATAGGCCCCAATTGTGCCCCACATTTTTGTTTATCTTTGGTTCATCTCTCAAAGGCAGATCCTTCTATCTATGCAATCCCAGGTGGACAAATATGATCCTTTTTTTCTTTATCTAAACCAATGACTTATGGTAATTATGTGACTATAAATTTGTATTGTTTTTTAACATTAATTATAGTTAAGGAGACATGATTTGAGTAAGTGTCCATTTCCTTCTTGCTCTATGCTGTAACACTGGCTTTCTTGGAAGTAAAGTGACATTCCATAGCCTAGAGTCAGTATGTAGATCTATTTTGCTTAGGTCATGAGTCTGGTAAACCCAAACATCTTAAAGTCAAATTTCATATAAAAAAATAAAATCTCTTAGGAAAGTTGAAACAATGGTATATTAGAGTTCTCTAGAGAAACAGAACTGATAGAACATGCATACACACACATGCACAAACCACAAACAAAGAAAATTTATTAGAATGGTTTATACAAGGGCCTTGGGTAGGCTAACAATGGCCATCTGCATATCNGAAAGAATATGAACTTGGTAGTTTCTCAGTTCATGAAGCTGAATGGCTCGACAATCCCAGTATGGTGCTGAGGGCCTGGAGGAATCCTGTGGAGAGCTGTTCATCTTTCCTATATACTGGAAAATCCAGAAGCTGGATTCTGGTGTCAGTGAAGGACTGCAGCTCTTGGCGCAGCAACAGCACTCATCAGCAAGTAGAGCAGGCAGCCAGGCAAACAGCAATGAGCTTTGTTCGAACCACTTTTTAATGCTCTTTTGAATATTTTAAAATATTTGTTTTTACATATGAGTGTTTTGTCTTCATGTGTGCCTGTGTACTACATGTGTGCCTGGTGGTCCCAGAGGCTAGAAGAGAGCATCATAGCCCCCCGAACTGGAGTTTCAGGTGGTTGTAAGCCACCATGTATGTTCTAGGAACCCAAGCTGTGTCCTCGATAAGATCATAAGAGCAGCAATTTTTTTTAACCTCTGAGCCATCTCTCTAGCCTCGTTTTTAGAATATTTCACCTATTCCTTGACAATTTAATACATGCACACAATGTATCTTGATCATAGTCCCAAACCTCTCCCTTTCTTTCTGGCCCTCAAAGCATACTCCCAGACTCATGTCCTCCTCTTATTTTCCCCATAACCCACAGAGTCCAATGGTGCTGCTCACACTTACAAATATACATCAATCCACTCAAGTAAGGGCAACCTAAGCTATACCCATAAGGAAAAATCACTCTCTCTCCATCTTAGTTAGGATCACTATTGTTGTGATGAAACACCATGACTGAGGTAACTTGGGGAGGAAAGGGTTTATTTGTCTTACACTTCTACATCATGAAAAGAAATCAGGACAGGAACTTAAACAGGGCAGGAACCTGGAGGCAGGAGCTGATACAGAGGCTGTGGAGGGGTGCTGTTTACTGGCTTGATCCCCATGGCTTGTTCAGCCTGATTTTATGTAGAATCCAAGACCACTAGCCCAGGGATGGCAGCACNCACAAAGGGNTGCCCCNTTCCCCTNACTTCCATTAATCACTAATTAAGAAAATGCCCTACAGGCTTATATANAGCCTGATATTATGGAGGCATTTTATTAATTGTANTTCNTGCCTCTCAGATGACTCTAGCTTGTGTCAANTTGACATAAAACTATCNAGCACACTCCCCAAGCAGCCACCAGCTGTCAATACCTCCTCAGCTAGGAATGGACTCTTAAGAGTCCTTCCCCCATCCAAGCTAGAGTAATGACTAGTAGTGCAGGCTTTGTGAGGACATCTACAGTTGATGGGAGTTCCCGAGCACAAGGGCCATGTCATGTCCAGAAGACAGCATCTCACAGTGCCCCTCCCGAGATTCTGTCTCTTACATGCTTTCCTCCCCNTTTCCTCAGGAACTTTCTTGGAGCTTAGGCGATGTTGCTACACCTTTCCCATTTAGCACTGAGCGCAACAGTCACAAACTCTCAGCACTTTGACCAGTTACTGTCTGCACTAGGTACTGACCACTGCAAAAAAGAAGTTCCTTTGAAGAAGGTTGATAGAAGCGCTAATCTATGGTTATAAATATAAATATTTAGAAGGCAGTTTGATAACATGCATTTGGTCCTCTTTACATATGGCAGTCCACCAGAAGATACCATTCCCTCTGGGGGAAGGTCTTCGCTGCTCAGTAAATCCTTCCTGAAAACACCCTCANAGATTTGCCCAGAGATTCATTGCTCAGAGGACTGCAGATCAAGATCAAGTTGACAAGATGAAATAACAAAGCTTGCCTGGATGGATGTTGTTTTCTACAGGTGAATGGTGAAGTAGACTATGTAATCACTACCTCACTTACGTGTGGCCATAGACCTTATCACCTGCTCTCAATTTCTGAGGATGGGAGCAGATAGTACTCTTCAGTTCTGCTTTGTTTACCTGCTGAGTGGGGTCGGTTGGTGACTTCCATAGTTTTCTTGTTTCCCTGATGTAATAACTGACAAGAGAGCTTCAGAGAAGAAAAATGTATTTCAGTTCAGTGCTCAAGAAATACTGTCCATTATGGATGGAAAATCAGATTTATGGGAGTAGTCCCCAGCTTTGGGAGTGAGCATAACATTCCTAGTGGGGGCATAAAAGAGGTTGTGCCTAGGCTTTAGCCATAAATGACCCACTTCAATGACCCATTTCTTTTAGCTAGGCTCTGTTTCCTGAAAGTTCCTCAGCCTACTAAGTCAGTGCCATCTTGAGGCACNTTCAAACATATGAGCTTGTGGGGGCATTTGTATTTAAATAACATCTGAAGGGAAGAGAAGATTAATTTCTCTATCAAACTGGAAAAATAAAAGGCAAAAAGGAGCAATCATTTTACCATTTCTACTTTGTTTGATCTATTATTTGATGGAACTCCACCCATGTGTGTGTGACATCTGTTATATTTGGAAATTTTGCTCAAGTTAATGTATGTGCATATGTGTGTTCTGTTGGTTAACTTCAGCTCAGTTGAGCTGCTGAAGCAAGCTGTCAGCTTTGTACCAGAAACTGAGAATCAGAACAAGGGGGACATTACACTGTTAGAAAAGGGTACTTGGTCCTGCAAATTCTTGCTGCATGTTTTCTGATACATTTTACANGATTGTTTTTATCATGGGCTTTACCACAATCCTCTAATTGTTGGTAGCAACTAATCTTTGATGAACCCCTCCCCTCAAAAAACAAGACTTCCAGTTCAAAAGTTGTTTTTATTTAAATCTCTGCCAATTAGCTAATACTTGTTGATAATATACATTAAATGTCTTAATAATTGATTTGTTAAGGAAGATAAGTATATTTCTATTGAAGAAAAATAATCCCTAGTAAGAGTTACAGATACAATCTAGTTGAGAGGAAAACTTACATCAGAAAAACAGACCAGCTCATCTCTTGTTATTTGGACATTAGTCATAAGCAATAATTTTACCAGTGGTGGATTTATAACACTGCTAGGGACAGATTTTTATTTTTTTTTTCAAATGTGAGCATCTGTCTTTTTCAAGCAGGTTTTACCATCACTAACTTTCAACAGCTTCATTATACACACCGGGGATTCACAAAATGATGGGTTTCTACTTCTTAATCTTGACTGAAAGAGCTCACAGGAGAGAAGTCAATTCATAAGTCACAATGGCAGTGGCCTTAGCTGTTGTTCTAAGAATTTACAGCCATAAATGATAGCTGGGTGGAGAGTGCGGTAATCCTCAAGGTGACGGTGGATTGGCTGGCACACTGATAAAGATGAGGATGGAGAGTCTCCCTTATGAAGAAGCAGAGTGAAGTGAAGGAAAAAATTCTATAGCTTAATTTGAAGACTAGCTTTTAAGTAATGACACAGGAAATCAGAAAAGGAAGTCCTCAAGNAAATGACCAGAAGTCTGCTTTCTCTGCATCATGCTTCTCTTTTCTTTTTTTCATTCATTTTTCTTAAAANTAGCTCTGTTTAAAAATGATCAGCAAAACCAATTGTAACAATGTGGGATTAGTTGGGAAAAGCAAATGTTCAGAGTGTTGCCTCTTGTGCCTTGGCTGTGGGTGGATTCCTTTTTACCAGAGGTGGTCTTTTTCCATTGAGAACACAGGCTAATACATGTTTAAATTATCTGACTGAAGTATCATCTGTTATGCACACAATTNGTAAATATTAACTATCATAAAATATTTTTGTAATTTATTGTAGAAAAATCTCTTTTTTCAGACGACTCCAATCAGACCTGTGAGTGGTTTCTTTATAATCTCCCCAGGCAAATGATCTTTACAAGTAATTTTCTTTTATACTTACACTCATCTATAAATTATGTTCATTTCACAGTAACATTAATTATTAGATTTCAGAGCAATGACATAAATGTACTGCCTGGATAAAATATTACATCCCAGGCTAAACAATTAACTGCTGCTCAAAGACAACACACCTTCATCATTTATTCTCTCTTCTCTTACAATATTAAAAGTACGTTAAAGGTTCAACATCTTTTAAAAATATCTTTGGATTTCAATGTTCTATTACTGCTTCTGGATTGCATTATAACTCAATTGCCCTAGTGAATGAACTAAGACATATATTGAACTCATTATTATTTAATGCTCTACCTGAGTAGGTAAAATTAGAAGAAAATAGAAGGAAAGAATATTATATACCAGTTTCTTACATTCATAAGTAGTGTGGGTCACCTAAATTGCCATATGGCCATATCATTAAAATCCTTTTTTAAATAAACAATTGAGTCTCTCTTGAAAATTAAATAATTTACTTAAAGTCATACAGGTTGGTGATAACAGAACCAGACTGAGAGCAGTTCTCCAGTTCTCTTTCTATTCTGATAGTCTTTACACAGCCAGTTCAGATTCTACCCACCTTATTCCTGAATTCAGACATAATTTTTCATGGGATCCTCCTTACACACATGAACAGAATCTGAAAAGCTATTGATCCAGCTCTGGAACACCTGTGAGTATGGTATTCGTATCTTCACCAAATCTCCAGGGTGAGACCTTTGGACAGTATTATAAGGCATCACTTCATACAACATCATCTAAGATAAACACATCATATGAAATGCAATTGAGTGGAACATTCTCATCTACATCATTGAATTGAGAATAAATACAAATCTAGGAAAAGGAAATGGTGTTCAGTAACAATAGATTACCACTTGTTGAGCCTTAATATTAAAAAAAAAGAAATGCTGATTTTCTACAAATTAATAGGTATTGCTAGAAAATAAGACTCCTGTAGAAAATGAAGCTTGTCTGGGAAAGGTAACTGAGGATCCTTAATGAGTTGAACTCATTATGGAAAGACTTCTAAGTATAGCTGTTCACATAACCTTGGGTTTCAATTTCCTTCAGAATGCTTTTGCTATCTAGTCACTCTTTAGGAGGCAACAGTTTGTTACTGGAAATTCTGGTGAGCTATACCTTGGGTACTACCTGTTACTGGGGATCCCTCTTTAAAAGAACCTAAGAATGGACTCAGAAGAAAGATGGAAAATTATTTTACTGCCATTTAGAAGAAAATCCTTAAAGTTAGTAAGCTATAAATCTCATCAGCAGCATGGAGGAGGAAGAAGACTAGGAGAAGAGACAAAGTCAAGACATTTATAAGCAACTACATGGCAGAAGTGTGCNTGTGGTGTGAGTAACTTAGAAAAAGAGAGGAAGCCCTCTGTGTCCTAGAAAGCAGGATCAGGCTTTGGCAAGGATCCAAAAGAAGGAAAAAGATACAAAGAAGGAAAAAGGAAAATTGGTGCTTTTGTGGGTGAGGAGACAGGGAAGTAGACAGGCTTAACAAAGGAGCAAGGTTATGGCCCATAAATGACTGCACAAGGGGTGGAGATATGGGAGGGAAAAGTCCATATCTCATTAAAGGCTTAATTTTCTCCCCATGTCTTCAGCATGGCTTAAGGTAAACCCACCTTCCAGAGGGGTCCTTTCTTGGCCAGGTAATTGACCCAGCTGGATTAACTCTAAGGGGAGGAGACAATGGCATGCCTCCACTTAGAGAAAGAGTCTATTCTTCTGGCTAGGAGGCAAAAGCTTTCTCTTAATGGGCCTCAAATGCTACCATAACCAGTTCATGTTAACAAAAGACAAAACGTGTGCTTTAGTCTCTCTTCCTTTGATACACTATGATGCTGTTAAGGGGAATCACTGCCTTTGTGGCTCTATTCTGCAACTTGCTCATTTCTTTTTAGAAGAAAGGAACATCTGGGTCTCAACTCAACTTTTCTTTAATAAATTGTCTTTTGATAGATTTCAGGAAATTGCATATTACTAGGGAGACCCTGAATGCCACCAGTGAAGCCAATTTTATGTGTGTACGTCTCTCCTCTCTTGGCTGCTGTGCTCTTACGTGGATCAAGTATGATCCAGGCTTAGATGACTGCTTTGTTTGTTGAGTAATGATGTCTGAGGATAATCCCCTTGAAATTGAGCTGTTGAGGAAGCTGCAAAGCTCAATAGGGCCANCACTATGTCTTCTTCANAGAGTTCTGTGACAATGGATAAAGGATTTACTTAAGATTAAAGACTCCTACTCTGTCTTTTTACCAAAATGCTCTATCTCTTGGGTTTCAGAACTGGCTAGCATGTTTCAAGATAGTGTGCATTGTTTAGGAAAAATGTTTTCTTTGTTTCTACAATCTAAAATCTTTGTAGTATCATTTATATTGCTATTCTCACAGCTAAACTTTGCATGCAATATTTTAAAAATGAGCTCTTTTTTTCTGAAAATTTTTCATCTTACCTATTTTACCCATAAGGATCAACTATAACCATCAGTGTATAAATAGCCATTTTGGAAATAGATATCTCAGTAAGATTACAGTTCTAGGGGTAGAGAGGCTAAAAGCAGGACCCTGGCAGGTATCTAACATCTCATCAGAGCTTTGTGGCTGCATCAGAGCATGGCAGAAGATGGAGAGCATCACAAAGTGAAACAGAGCAAGCCTGCCTATCTTTTTTTTTT
>LZPO01076362.1:29415-42020 GCA_001675575.1 Neotoma lepida
ACACACACACACACACACACACACACACGTGCATACGCACATTAAATTTTAAAAGAAATTAAATGTCTAGCACTTTTGGAGAGACAGGAGGAGTCGGGGAGGGAAAACTGTGGTTGGGATGTGTTGTATGAGAGAAGAGTAACAGACATTTCCATAAAAATTTAAATGTCAAAAATGCTAAAGAAGAAGCAAAATGGGAGCAGTTATCAACTGTTTGTGAGAGTGTAAACTGGGCAGCCACTGTGGAAATCAATGTAGTGGTTCTCCAAAATTGAAAACTAGAACTACCATAAGACCTAGCTGTACCACTCCTAGGCATATCCCAAAAGACTTTGTATTTTACAGAGATACTTGCTCACCCACGTTCACTGCTGTTCTGTGCACAATAGCCAGGAAGTGGAATTCTCCTAAATTCCATCAACTGATGAATGGAAAATAAAAATTATATATGTATGTATATATATATATATATAATTAAATTTTATTCAGCTGTAACGAAAAGTGAAACTTTGAAATTTAACATGAATGAAATTAGAAAATAGTATACTGAGTGAGGCAAACTAGACCCAGAAAGACCTCTCTTATAGGTGGACACTAATAATGAATTTTCAAATTTCTGTATTTAACTTGAAGAAACTGTAGTGGCCAGTAAGCTAGAAATGGACAACGTTGAGGGTGAGGGCTTTTGTAAGGGAGAGGAGATAGTATAATACAGGTGAAATGAAAGCAGGGGGAAAATACTGGGGGTGGACTGGGGTTGAGTGATGGAGAAGATGAGGGAGTTGAGGGAGAGAATTAACCAGAGTATGTTTTTTTTTTTTTTTAAAAAAAGCCCATGGAAGCCTAGTATTTTNTAAGATTTCTTGGTTACTTTTCTATTGCTATTATAAAACACTATGGCCAAGGCAAATGATAAAAGAAAGCACTTAATTTGGTCCTTACAGTTTTAGAGGGTTGGAGTCCATGACTGTCATGGTGGGGAACATGACAAGAGGTATGGTGCTGGAACAGTACTGAGGACTCACATCTTGAGTTACAACCAGAAGGCAGAAAGAGCTAACTGGAAATGACATGGCATAAGTTTTGAAATCTCAAAGCCTGCCCCCAGTGACACACTTCCATCAACAAAGTCACACCTCCTAATCCTTCNGAAACAGTTCTAACAACTGGGAACCAAGTATTCAAATGTATGAGCCTATGGGGACGATTTTTGCTCAAACCACCATGTAGGGCAATTAAAACAAACAAACAAACAAACAAACATCTTTGTTTTAAAGGAATTTGAAGTGAGATATCCTGCATGGATGTACAATACTGCTTTTAGAAGCCATGGGTTAATAAACAAAAATCCTTTGTGTGTAGGATACCTCCTTATAAGTTGTTGGTCAACAAGGCCCAAGAGGTCTCCATAATAATGCAGACTAGTGCCATTCATCTTGGTTGCNCACCATGACTATATGATAAAACCCTACTTAAGAACTGCACAGTTTTGATACAGAGAAACCAAGCTGGAGCTGAGCTGAAAGCTTCTTCCTTGTTGACTAATTTTCATAGTGCCAGAAGGTACTATGCATGCTGTCAGGGAGGAACACTCATCAGCTGCCGTATGCAGCTATTAATGGTGATAATTACAATACTGACCAGCTAAGCAGTATATGGGCATTGGTACAAAAGTGCCCTGATTTCCATGAGAGCAACTGACTGTTTTCTGGTAGAACTGTAGGACCACTGCATAGGAAGATCTCATATCTCGTACTGTAAACCTGCTTAAAGCCATGGCTGTGGAATCACAGGTCCTGTGGTGGTTTAAATGAGAATAGCTCCCACTGGCTCATATATGTGGATGTCTGGTTCCAAGATAGTGGACTGTTTAGGAAGGAGTAGGAGGTGTGGTGTTGTTAAAGAGGTTTCAAAGCCCACTCCAGGCCCAGTCTCTCTCTCTCTCTCTGCCTCCTGCTTATGGATCAGATGTAAGTTCTCAGTTAGTGCTCCAGTGCCATGCCTGCCACCGTACTCCCTTCCATGATGGCCATGGATTCAACCTCTGAAACTGTAGGCAAGCACCCAATAAATGCTTTCTTTTATAAGTAGCCTTGGTCATGGTGCATCTTCACAGTAGTAGAACAATAACTATGACAGGCCCTTAGAGGGACTCTGTCATTTTTGTTTTGTTAAATAGTCACAGTGGCAAACTGTACTCCAAATATTTAAACTTATACCCATACAATAGTGTTTTTCTCATCTTGGGTCAGAGAAGCTTCTGTTTTGAATAAGTGATGTTTAATGCACAAGCTCACAACTGGTCCATACTCCAAGAACAAGAGACTGTTGAGAGCTCAGACATCTGTATCATTCCTCCAAGACTCAGTGAACATTACAGAATAGTGGGCAGAAAGAATGTAAAAAATGGGCATGGGTGCTGTAGAGTGCTCCCTTATGGATGTGACATAGATAATGCACCCATGAACTCACAGCAATGGTGACTACTTTCACAAGACTGGATCCATCAACATTCCATCCTGGATAGAGGAGGAGCTTGGCAGAGGAGCTCTATACCAGAGGAGCTACAATCAGTAAAGGTTGCAGGAAAAGGAGACCCATTTTCCTTAGTGATGGAGCCACTGATATACTGCCCCACTCAAGCAAATGACTCCCAACCATTCTCATTGAAGTAACTCTAATTAAATGTAGTAGATCACACACAACACAGATACAAAAGTATCGAAAGGGATCTAGGACCAAGAAAGGATTTAGAGATTGCTGGTAAGAATGTAAAAGAGAGTAATGGGTGAGGACTGAAAGACTTTGATGAAAGATCATGTATCATTGTAAAAGAATAAAACAAATACATTTCTTCACATCAAGAACGATTCTCCACTGGGATAGGTTTTGTTGAGATTTTTCATCTTTTCCTTCAATTTTTTGAACATAAATTCTGTGGTTGTTTGAATGAGAAGTCCCCCACCCCATAGGCTCATATATTTGAATACTTGGTCTCCCAGGTAGTGGAACTATTTGGGAATGATTAGGTGGTGTGTCCCTGTTGGAGGAGGTGTGACACTGGAGGAGGGCTTTGAGGTTTCAAAAGCCTATGCCAGTCTCTGTTTCTCTCCTCCATCCCTCTCTTCCTTCTCCCTTCCCTCCCTCCCTCCCTCCCTCTCCCCCACCTTGCCTGAAACCTGCATTACAAAGATGAGCCTCTCTTTTCTGTTATCCTAGTAATCCCACCTCTTGTTTTGCAACTATCATTAAAGTGGGAAAGGAGAGTGAAGTCAGGTATGTAAATTACATTTATTCTTTGTGAATGTTATATGATGTGTAGTGCTTTCTTCAACATGGTGTAGATAAATTTACCTCCAAATACATACCCCACTAGTGTCACTGTTTTATTCCCTACCCCTTATGCTCAGCTGGAATTCCCTTAGCATAAATTCCCAAAGTCCCATCACTTCATCAATGAATTAATTAGTTTGCTTTTTCTTTTTGCACTGAAATACCCAAGACAGGCTACTCATGACGGAAAGAGAGATCTCCTTGGACTCATTTCAGATGTCTGCTGAGGGTGGCACCTCATAGCAAGAGTGAACAATCACATCTTGAGCCAAGAAGGAGAGAAACTGAGAGATGTCTCCATCTTTTTGTGAGACATGTCCTCAATGACCTGTACACTTCCCACGGGGCTTCACCTCTTAAAGCACCTCCAAATAGTGACACCGTGGAGACCAGGCTTTTACATATGGAGTTTTATGGACACTCACTTGAACCATTATTGTGGGCAAGGCGGTTCATACAAGTTTTTATCTTTTAATTTATATTGCTAAGTTGTCTTCTAGAAAAAAATCAATTTAAAGCTCTATTAATAATCTGTTTTACTACATTTATTATATCAATAACTTAATATTACAATGTTAACTCAATAGGACAATCATCTGTTTTATTTCTCTTTTGTTGATTGATATTGCAGTTGACTTTTAAATATTTTTATCCAATTTAAATTTATAATTTTCATAACAGAAGTTAGTGTTTTATTAGAACTTTAAATTCTGATTGACTACATCATCTTCTTTTATATGAAGCATACCGACTATTTGTCAAGATTAGTGATACCTTATTTTCCCAATTTTTGTGGCAATATTGTTTTAGTATTTTCATACTAAATTTTACTACTGTATTTATGATTGAAATATTTTTAAGTTTGACTAAATAGTTAATTAATTTTGTCTACATTTTATTTATTATATTTGTTATTCCACACTTAAATGTATAAATATATTTTTTGTTTTATACACATATATAATTTTATCAAAGTTATTAGTTAATTAGTTTCTTTCTCTATATATTTCTTGTTGCTATCTATCTGTCTGCCTCTCTATCAGTTTATAATCTATCAATTATCTATCATCACTATTGTCCAATCTTCGGCCTCATCTGAACTTTTGTATTAGCTATATAACACAATGCTCTCTCTCTACATATATATAGAGAGAGGGAGAGGGGAGAGGGCAAGAGGAGAGACGGAGAGCATTACGTCATATAGCCACTACATACATATATATCACCAAGGAAAGCTAACACCTTTTAAAATTAACTTTTCCCCCTTCGCTTGACTATTATGTCAGAGAAATTTTGGACTAATAAAAATTACAGTTGTAGGAAAAATTCTCAATTTGAATAAGAGTTGCTAAACAAAGTAGCATTACAAAATGTTGAAATCTCCATATCTACTCATGCATTTTCCATTTTTTTTTCATCTTTTTCCTTTAAAGTGCTTGCAGACTCATTCTTAGTGTTTTTTTTTTTCCTCTCATTGAAAGGAAGGTTTTGTTTTATTTTTTCTGGAATAATGTCTTTACTGAGAAAGAGAACGTTGTCTTTACAATAATACTCAAACTGTAAAGTAGCTATGATTTATCAAGATCATGGATTCTTCTCTGCGGATTCAAAGGTGTCTCATGGGCACAGCACCATTTTAATAATGTGTAGGCCCTGGAAAGAACTTTTTTTCTGCTAGGAATATGCAAGAATGAGGCTTAGGTGGAGCTGATATGAGTGGGAGGCACCTGTAGTCCATTATCATCTATTTGCATCCTCTGTCCAATTTTAAGGAAGAAATCCTTCACAAGCCACANCTACTCAAACAGTTATGAGACTCAGTCTTTCACTCTTGTTAATTGCTTTTTTCTTTTCCATACACCCTGTCTGTTAAATTTGCTATTTAAAAATAACCTCCAAATAGATTTCCATCTCCCATATTTGTTCACATGGCCATGTTGTTCAAAACCCTCTCTTTTGTATAGAAATGATAGTAATTTTTCAAAGCTTAATGAAAATACTGAGTTATCTGTTGGGTCTTTTTTTTTAATTTTCAACATAAGATGCTATCCTTCAGGATTTCACCATACTCTGTCTTGTGTTTTAGTGTCAAGTAGATGTGTTGGTTGGGGGCAACAGAATCTGCTTCTATTTTAGGTCAAAGTTAAAAGATTTAAAGTGGTTAGAGACTCAACAGGGAGGAGAAGAAGCAGTCTGCTCTGGGCAGCTAAGGTGCAAAAGGACAGATAAACAAAACTAGAAATTGTATCTCCCAAATGCAAAAAAGATAAATTCACAATAGGTTAAAGACCTATATATAAGCCCAAGAAGCCATAGAAATATTACATGTTTCAGGACATGGGAAGGAAAAAAAATGTTTTTTGACAAGACCTCAAATGCACAAGGGGCAAATAAAAAATGTATAAACGGGGTTGCATGAAACTAAAATCCTTCAAAGCAATGGAAACAATCACTAGAGTGAAAGACAAATATATAGAATAGGAAAAAGTTGCAAAGTATATGCTTGACACAGAGCTGATATTCAAAATATCAAAAACTTAACAGCAAAACTCAGAATCACATAATTGAGATATCTGTAATTGTTCTAAATAGATATTGTTCAAGAGAAGATACACAAATGGTGAAAATGTGAATAAAAAGTCTGGCACTACCCATATGGGAATTGTAGAATAATCTTTTTGTACACTGTGTAGATGTGTCTTTGCCAAGGCACCTTCTGATTGGTTTATTAAAGAGCTAAATGGCCAATAGCTAGACAGGAGGTATAGGTGGGACTTCCAGGCACAGAGAGGACTCTGGGAAGAAGAGAAGCAGAAAAGCCAGCCAGACTTGGAACGAGTCACACACAGAATGGCACAGAGGCAAAAGCCACATGGTAGAATGTAGATTAATAAAAATATGGGTTAATTTAAGTTATAAGAGCTAGTTAGAAACAAGCCTAAGTTATAGCCTGAGCTTTCATAATTAATAAGAAGTCTCCATGTCATTATTTGGGAGCTGGCTGATGGAACAGAGAAAGACTCCCTACAAGAATGGAGATTAAAACCACCATAGAATATCACCCCATCCCAGTAAGAATGCACTATGAAAACAGTCTCCAAGATACCAAGTGCTAGTAAGCACGTGGAGAAGAGGTCCTTTCTCACTGCAGTGAGAACTGTGCACTTCAGGGAAAACAAGAAAACACTTCAGTTGTTCAAAAGCTAAAATGAACTANCAAGCTGTCTAGAAATCTCACCGCCAGGTATACATCCAATGGAAATAAAAGCAGTGTGTAAGGGAGACATCTCTACTCTATCTGTGGCAGCTTATTCACCACAGCCAAGGAACAAAAAGAACCCATAATTCTACCAAACATCCATCCATCTATCTATCTATCTGTCTGTCTGTCTGTATCTTCATCCATAATGCCTTTTAAAAAAAATTCTGTCTTTGTCTCTGTCTCTCTTTCAACACACACACACACACACACACACACACACACACACACGAGGGAGGAGGGAGAATGGACTAGGTGTGTGTATGTGCTCTTAAAGACAGTGGCCAGAAGTGGGCATCAGGTCACCTAGAGCTGCAGTTACAGGTGGCGCTAGTAACTGAACTTGGGTCCTCCAGAAGAGCAGCAAGTGCTCTTTAAACATTGAGCCTCTCAACAGCCCGCATTATACTATCATTTTTAATGGCCAAATAGTATTCAATGCTATCATTTACAGCAGCATATGGAACTGGAGTTAAGTGNAGCAAACAGGCACAGAAAGACAAGTGTTGTCTAATGCCAGTGATGTGTCTCTTGTATGAAAATNTCTATGATCCTGGCTGTACTCAATGACTTGTTTCTTTAATATATATTTATTGACTATTTTATTTAAAATTAGCAATGACAAAAGGTAGAAATACCGTAGAAAAGATCTGATTTCCATAAGCTCGGAAATAACATCAAATAAAATAGAAGAGCTTTTCTTTTTCAGTTTACAAACGGGATAAAAATGGTGAAGAAAGAGTGACTTTGAGCATCCTGTTGAAAAAGGGAGAAGGAAACAGAGTCTGGATGCTCACAGCTCCTCTTCCAGCATCCCAAGATTTTCCTTGTCCATGTGAGTTCCCTAAGGGACCTAGACAGCCAAACATCCTCTGATGCTTCTGCATGCTTTCTGTATTTACCTGCACAATGTCCTACAGGGCACAGAACTTAACTTTATGTTAATCTGCATGTGGAAACTACAATGCCTTCCCATGGAAATCTCAGCAGAGACTCTGCTCACCTTTAAAATACCTTGAGATTCAAGGACTGGTTGCCGTGTAGAGGAACTTATTACACAGAAAAGCAACATATGCAACACACACTGTAAAAGTACAGAATTTCCTGGACCAGTGAGATGGTTCAGTAGACAAAGGGGCCTGCCACCAAGACCGAGGACCCAAGCTTGATCCTTGAGTCCCAATGGTAGGAGGGAACAGACTCTGCAAATTGTCTCCAACCTCAACATGCTTGCTTGTAGCTACCATGATTTCCCGCCCCATCCTCCACAAAAAAAATATGTGATAAAAGATGTTAAAAATTCAAAATGTTCAGTTAAAATCAGGCTGGGCATTAACAGCCTTTACTGATTGATCTTTTTCTTTGACCAAAAGTCATGCAAAAGCATAGCTCTGTATTCTCCAACTTGATAGAAGATGAAATTCCCAGGTTTAGCCAATACAGAAGTCAGGTCACTTTAAACACTGGGTACTTGTGTCATCTGTTATTTGTATTTTAATGTTAATTATGAAACATAACTTACTAGATTTTTTNCCCCTTCATTTCTTCCTCTTTCTTTGTGCATGCATGTGCTTGCAGTATCAAAACACCACCAAATGTAGTAAAAGTTTTCTGGCCTCTTTAAATTTTGAAACGGAGAGAAGAAAGGTGGTATCAGCACGCCCTCTGCCGGTAAATCCACATATGACATGAAAATGGCTTAAGCATTTAAAAGGGAAGGCTATTAGTTAAAATTTATTGTTTATTAAATCAAAGTTATTCATGTTATCATTTAATAATGGGATGACGATTTTATAGTGTGGTATTGTTTTATTCCATTCATTTTAAATTGTATTTGTTGGTCTTTTAATTACTTGTTTCCAATGAAAACAAGCCCATCTCTTACAAACTGCCCCAGTGGCATATTTGGGTGAATGGTGAACAGGAGGGAGGCTTCCCATTTCATCTCTGGTCACATGTTCTGGTTTGTAGCTCATATAAGCCTTTACCCGTTTCCACGCTGACTCTCACCACATAGAGGGTGAAGGACATTACCCAACACTACGCCTCCAACAGGGGACTCCATCTGTCTCAAAGCAACACCACGTGATTACAGTAAATTGTTCATCTCTTGTTCTATATCTTTTCACGTTAGAGGGCCCGGTACATTTTTTGGTTTTAAAATGATAGACAGTCATCCTTTCAGTTTTTCCTTAAGTTAATAATGCTTAGTGAAAACTGGCTTTTACTTGGTTGTTTATTTGTGGGTATGGTCCCTCTTTGNTCATACTTAACCAGGAACAGCTAGGCTCACTTGGTCATTAGCCAGCCATCAGTCAGGACGCCTGGCTGAGACCAAGACTCTGAACCAGTCAGGGGGAACGGAAATCCCTTCTGGGCCTGTAACCCCATTCCCACTCCCACCCCAAGAATGGATGCTGAAACCCCACTGTAATTTATTGCCAGCTCGTTCTTCCTCCCACACTGAGTGTTTTCACTGTGCTATAAAATTGGAGTAGAAGTTGCTGCCTGCCTATCTTCTCCATACCTGTCTTAACCCTCTTTATAAAATCCATTCTTTAAAAAGAAAATTGCCTCCCCCCCAAAGAAAGTCCCTAACTAGGTGACCTCCCAAGGACTGAAGAACCAATTTGGATTAATTCTCTCTAATCCATATCTGCCCTGTCAGCAAATCCCATTGATCCTGTGATGATCTGTCTTTCAAACTCACCCACCTCCATTTCCACAACCAGTGTGTAGCCAGAAGTTTCTCGGGTCCCTCTCAGCCCCCCCCTCCCCCCCGTGGTCCAGACAAATCTCTCTCACCTGTGGTCCAGCAGCTGCTTGGACCCAAGTAAACACATAGTTATTTACAAACTGTATGGCCTATGGCTAAGAATTCTTGCTAGCTAGTTCTTATAACTTAACCCATTTCTATTTATCTATAAGTTGTCACATGGTGGTGACTTACGGGTACTTTCACATCTTGCTTCTCCTGGCGTGCTGGCATCTCCCTAGACTCTGCCTTTCTTCTTCCAGTCTCTTTCCTTGGATTTCCCACCTGCCTCTAAGCTGCTTTGCCATAGGCCAGAGCAGCTTATTTATTAACCAATGGGAACAACATACATTCATAGCACACAGAAAGACGTCTTCCAGCACCGGTGTCTTTGCCCAAGCTACCGGAGAGGCTCCTCGGCTGTTCCTGGTGGTCACAACCCACTTTCCACCTACCTGCAGCTATGGGGCTGCCTTCAAAGATGAACCAAGACTTGTTCCCTTATGTTTAATCTCCTTCAGTGGGCTTCATTGCACTCAGCACTCTTCCAACTCCTCAACCCCCATTCCCCCCAATGACATATCCAGTTTACTATTGTCCACACCAGCACATCACTGGCCATGCATACATATGTCGACCAGGATGCCTTTCCCTATAGCCTCTGCTCACTTGACCTGTCATTACTTTTGCTGGGGTCACTTCTCATCCCATTTTACTCTTTGTGGTGGCTATCCTTGACTTGTGTTCAGATCTGATCTTAGATGTCATGCTTCAAAGAAGCTGTCTGAGACTAGACCCCGACTACTCTCCACCTATCCTCACCCCTTGCTTCTTAAGAATACCACCACCTGCTGGGCGGTGGTGGCCACGCCTTTAATCCCAGCACTCGGGAGGCAGAGGCAGGTGGATCTCTGTGAGTCTGTCTCTTATACACATCTAGATGTGTATAAGAGAAAGGAATACCACCACCCTATTTCTTTCACTATCTATAGTAACCCATATTACCTAGTTAATAGCTGGGCTTCTGGGCTTCCAGAATGTAGATGCCTTGTCTGATTTATCTGCATCCCATGGCCCCAGGAGAGTTTCTGGCACAAAGTAAGTACCCAATGGGAAGCTGCCTCCTGAAGGATTCTCTCTAATCCTCTTCCAGTGTACTTCCAGTATAAGCACACTGGAAGAGGCCAGCTCAAATCTGTCATCCTGTGAGATGGTGAGCTGTTTTAGTGTCTACTACTGCAGTTCTTGGGGGGGTGGTTTGGGAATCAGTGTCTATGCAAGCCTTTTTTATTTTTTTGGTTTATTTATTCTTTTTTTTTAATTGAAAGTAGAGTCTTCTTTCATACAATATATTCCAATCATAGTTTCCCCTCCCTTCACTCCTCCTAGCATCCCTCCCACTCCTTTTCTCCAGATCCACTCCCCTTCTGTTTCCTCTTCAGAAAAGAGTAGGCCACAGCCAAACAGGACAAAACAAGATAAGACAAAGTGAAAGCCCTCGTATCAAGGCTGGACAGGCAACGCAATAGGGGCAGGAAATAAGTCAGAGAAACACCCACTCCCACCCTTAGGAGTCTCACAAAAACGCCAAGCCAATAGTCATTGCACAGAAGCAGAGGATCTGGCGCAGACCCATGCGGCCCCATGCTTGCTGTTTCAATCTCCATGAGCCCGTGTGAGCCTTGATTAGCTGATTTGGTTGGCTTCATTCTCCTCGTGTCCTCCATCCTTTCTGACTCTAACAGTGTTTCCTCCCTGTCTTCCTCGGAGTTTCCCTATCTCTGAGTGGAGGGACCTGATGGAGACCTCTCATTTAGACTCTCTGTCTGAATAATGTCAGTTTGGGTCTCTGCACCAGCTCCCATCCACTGCCAGACGAAGCCTCTCTAATGATGACTTGATGAAGCACCAATCTATGAGTATAGCAGAATATCATTAGAAATATTTTCATTAATTGATTGATTGATTATTTATTTATTTTTGCCGGCCATGTTTGGTTCTAGGCTAGGTCTAGGTATCTGGGCCATCCAGCCTCCAGTTTCTGGCCATTCAGGCAGTGNAGGGCATGCTCCCTCTCCTGGCACTGGCTTCAAGTTAAACCAAACATGGGTTGGCTACTCTCCCATGTTCTGCTCCACCACTGCCCAAGCACATCTTCCAGGCAGAGCAGATTGNAGGTGGAGGGTTTTGTGGCTGGGTTGGTGTCCCGGTTTCTCCTTCCATAGACCACAGAGTACCTTCTCTTGCCAAAGAGACTAGAACAACATAGGGGTGAAGGCTCCAAGGCCATACCAGCTCGACCTCTTTATGTCCAATGAACTGTGTGGAAGTTGTCCTCAGCAACGGGGCACTACTGTTGGTTTTTCAGAGGCTGACTGTCTGTCCTAGCATCAGTCTGTTTAGGGATCTCTACAGCCAATAATTCAACTGAATGTAACCCAGTCCCACCACTGGATGCCTTGCCTGGCTACAAAAGATGGCCAGCCAGTTCAGCCTCTGTGTCCTCCATTGCTAGAGTCCCTATTATTAGGTCACCCTAACAGATTCTAGGAAGTTTCCACTGCACTAGGTTTCCATACTGCCCTGCAAATGTCTCCCTCCTCAATTCCAGTTGTCTCTCCCTGCACTCTCTCCCTCCAACCCCCCAACCTGATGACCCCTGTTCCCACCTACCCCCAAGTCCGCCTACAGAATCTATTCAATTCCCCTTCCCAGTGAGATCCATGCTTCCCCTTATATCCTTTCTCGTTAACCTCTTGGTCTGTGGATTTTAGCTTGATTATCATTTACTTAATATGCAATATCCACTTATAAGTGAATATATACCATATTTATCTTTCTGGGTCCGGTTATCTCACTCAGGATGTTTTTTTCTGGTTCCATTGATTTGCCTGCAAATTTCATGATGTAGTTTTTTTTTAACAGCTGAGTAATACTCCATTGTGTAAATGTATCACAGTTTCTTTGTCCAGTCATCGGTTGAGGGGCATCTGTTGTCTATGCAAGTCTTATTTATGGTTTTGGGGCGTTTTAGGCACATTGCTGCAGAGTGTCAGCTTGTGAGACCCCTGCCTATGGAAACTCCATGTGTTTTCCCACATTCCAACACCATCTAGGTGGCCCCTTCCATGTATTTCAGAAGCCCTGTGCTTATGTGTAGACTTACACTTGTGACTTCTTCACTAAACTGAAGCCATAATCATAAAATAGCAAAGACCATTTATTTGCTTTTGAAAGCCTCAATGGCCGTGTGTGTGT
>LZPO01076362.1:57241-68814 GCA_001675575.1 Neotoma lepida
TCAACACCAACAGCAAACTTCTAACACAATATAATCCAAAGACAGACTACCTTGATTCTTGTGGTCCTCAGAATNTGAGGGGGAAAAATGAAAAAGAAAATTAAAAATTTCCTGGCCTTTGCACCCCAGGTCTTCACCAAGTGCCCTAGTTGCTTGTGCCTTTGGCCTAGCTTCTCTAGTTCTGAAGNCTTCTAATACACTACTAACTTCCCCTGTTCTCCAGCTTGCTGATGGCCAGTCTGTTGTGGGAATTCTTTGCCTATACATTCATGTGAAGCAATTCTAATAAATCTCCTCTAATGTATCTATTTGTTCTTTCCCTGTGAAAAAGCTCAACTAAATCATTTGCTTCTTTCATTGAAAGATACTAAACAACATATTTCAAATTTCATAAGGAAATGGTTGAAAACATGGATTGACTTATAGTATCAAGTGGCAGACAATGAAAGCAGAACTTATTGTATTAATAGGACTTATGATTTAAAAAATTTTTAAATTGTGTGTGTGTGTGTGTGTGTGCAAGTGTATGTGAGTTCAGGTGCTATGGAGGTCAGAGGTATCAGATTCCCCTGGAACTGGCATTATAAGCCACTGATGTGGGTGGTAGGAATTGAGCTTGAGTCCTCTGAAAAAGGAGTTTATGCTCATAACTGCTAAGCCATGTTTCTAGCCACAATAATGAGACTGTGAATTTTTCAGCTATACTTGTTAATCCTGATATTTAAAATAAAACAACTTGAATACCAAGATTTATTTTTTCTCTTTGATTTTGTTTTTTTTGTTTTATATTTAAATTTTTTTCATTTTACATTCCAACTACAGTTCCCCCTCCCTCCCCTCTTCCCAGCCACTCCTCAGAGAGTTGATGAAGTCTGGCATATCAAGTTGAGACAGGACAGGGTTGTGAATACAAATGAAATTGTCTTTCTGGAGGGTGTTGAAAGACTTAAAGTATTTCAGCCCATTTAGGAAGAAATTAGAGATACAAAGTGAGATTCACATTTAAGAATATTCATTGAAGTTACTTTTTATACCTAAGANTTAGGTTTATAATGCATAAAGTGCCACCATCAAATAAGTGATGAGGCATTAGTCCAAGAAAAAAAAAAGATACCATTAACATTCATGTTATCATTAGGAAATCATGGCCAAAACAAAAAAAAATTACTGTATAGTGCTATGTTGAGGGGAAGCTACTTAAAGAACATCGACCAAATCGTGCTAAGTACACATGATTTCCAACCAAGCATTTCTATATCTTTTTCACACTCAACATATTTTCCTAGGAGCANAGTGTGAGCTTAAATATCTGGTTCCTTGTTAGGCATTTTCTCTAGGTCAGAGGAATTCATTCACATGACAACTACCTTAACACTTCTAAAAAGCCTTCATAGAATAATGTTAAATAAAAAAATGCATTATCCAAGAATACATAGGTTTTGATGATACATTTGTGAAGAGAAATGAGCNTACAGCTTAAACATAAAGCAGATTAAGTTCTGTAGGAAAATGTAGGGAATCTGTGACAGAAATTCAATACATCACTGAATGTACTTCCGGGTGTGGGGGGGTCATGAATTCTGTTAAATGTTTTCGTGATCTGTGTTCTGATTCTCTGTAGAAAGATGAGTAATTCCTAAAAGCAGATGTATTAACACCTGCTTTTATTTTCCTCCTCCAAAAAGCCATTTGCTTCTTTTGTAAACTTGCCTTCGTTTTTCTTTGATGGATGCTCTCCGTGTAGCATGACATGGCTTAGCCCGATTTCCAACTTCGGCACATGGAACCCAGAACCCTGCATTTCCCTGATCGTAGAACAGCCACATGAGAAGGCAATGATCGGTTTTACGAAACACAAACTTATGAAACCCATATTTTTCTGCCATTGGCCATGGACTGGGAGAGAATGATGCAAGCACTACAGTCTTCCCACCAGAATGCAAATCTGCAGGAGCCCAGGGGAACAAGCACTGGGCTTCATCTCTGGATGCTCTGCACCTCACAGAGACGTGGGCGGCAGAGCTTCCGTTGTTGTTCATAAAGCTGGGCTATGATTTTCAGTTTCTTAAGTTTAAAATAATCTTGATATGTTTCGAAACAAGTTTTGCGGTTGCATTTTATTCGTGTCTTTGATCATGGTAATCCTGAGACTCATTGTCTTCTACCATAAATCTCTGAAAGGAATCACAGAGATTTGCTTTGTGGGATGATTTATTATATCAGGACTATTTTTATTCTTTTGCTTGTGTAAAATCAGGGAACACATTCATTCTCATTAAGTGAAAAAACTCACAGTGACACATGACATCTCTGGAAAACCCTCAAGATACATTTTAACTTAAAAAAAAAAAGCAAATGTTATATAAAAGTAATTCCTCCCACAGTTAGTTTAGGTCTTTGTTCTCAAAACAGTAGAAANTTTTTTTTGCAAATAAGACAGACAAATAGTTAAAAGNTAGTTTTAAACAAAAGTGTCCATCATTCACTAGTCTGTGATAAAAGTGGCAAAGGAAACCAGGAGGCTCCTACAGCCATCACACCAAGCACTGGTACCCAGGAATCTCCTCCAACAGACCCTAAAGATAACCTTCTCTTACCATGGTAGACAATATGGTATACAGGGGCAGAGGGCGGGAACCCTGATCTAGTCCTTTACATATCTGGCATTTGTAATAAAATCAGTCAAGACACAGTGAACAAGTTCACTGTGCATCCACAGGTCACAGTCCTCTCTGCTCCAATTATGATGCCACTGTCTCCTGGTGTTGTGTGCAGTCAAGTACATGAGTAACCCATTTCAAAATACTGATTAGTTATCCAGTACTTGCCTAGTCTTGAGAATCCCATTGGGAAATTTCCTGATGGCCAGTGGAATGAATTTTGCTTTTCATGTCTCTAATGAAAGGGATTTTAATTCCCCGAACATTTGTCTGCTTCCTTAATAAAGTCAGAATTTCTGAATATTTTTTACTAAAGGTCACACTATCTTCATATCATCTCTGAACACTTTCCTAGGGCAGTTTAGTTCTTTTGAAATTAATGAGCACATCTCTCATTTGGATGGTAAATGTGAGTGTAGAGTGATGTAATAACTAGGCCACCCGAGCTTCTCTTGGTTGGGAAGAATTGGAATATGAGTTCACCTTTTTTTTTTTTTTTTTGGTTTTTCGAGACAAGGTTTCTCTGTGTAGCTTTGCGCATGAGTTCACTTTTAAAATAAAGCAGTCCTTCAGAACCTAATAATATTTCTTTTTGTGTCTGAACGATGTATCTTGGGAGTTGCCTCTCTAACACAACCCAAGAAAAAAGGCAGATTTGTAGCCCATGTCATTTCTTCAGGGGCATTTGCATGTCNTTCCACATCGCTACTACAGCTTCTACTGCTTCTGGAACTATAGATATTTTCCACATTTTTGTTCAATTTTAACTATTCTATATATAATAATGCTAATTAGCAAGTGTTCCTCTCTAAGCAATCTGGGACATGATACATATGCATAAAGAGAAAACTAAGCCTAACTGGGCTTGGTGCCAAGAAAAATTTGTCACAATCACTCATAAACAGCTTGAGGAATTTTGCATATACACACACACACACACACACACACGCACACATGCACACACACATGTACGCACACACGTATATCATATGAAACAAATTAGCAATATGTAGAATATTGAGGAAAACACCTTAAAACGTAAAATTTGCTCCTATAGAGTTTCACCCACTTATGACAGTGAACAGACAATGGTCATGTGGACCATGGCCAGTAGGGCCNGAGCAGCCATGCTGAGTCTTGGATGTTGAAATGATGATAATTACCATGAATGTTTTCTCACTCTTCATTTTCACCCATTCATTCCCTTCCAGATCATTCTCTTCANCACATTCTGATCTGTTTTGGTGTCATTAGTGTTCTTTCAGCAGAATGTGTCATATGTATATTGACCACAAATGAAAACACCAAATATTTTGGATGATGTCAATAATTTAAAGATTTTTGAAGATGCAGCTTATTTGAAAATGTGTTTCTCCACAAGCTTATATGAGAGACCAAACATTTTAAATTGATCACAAGATCAGACACTGATCATATACCAAAGAGATGAGAATAAGAGCAGATGCATTCTGACCACACTGAGTGCCTTATATGTTTCACTTGCATGTCCATGCCAGCCTGTGAAATAGCAACTAGAGGCAACACTGGTGGGTGTTGGCATGCCATGCCTTATGTATGCATGAGGAACAGTTAAGAACATGCTACTTCTGGAGTTCGGCATCTCAAGCCACAGAATGACAGATAGATTTCCTGTCAAGAAGAATGCATGCTACTAAACCTGAAAGGGAAAAAAAAACATGAAAAATATTAGAAACATAGGTGAAGTTTACTTTCACTGAGTGCTGATGGACTTGGGAGATTAGCTTTCTAAGTAGATATTAACAAGTATGCCNGGATTGACCATGCTAACTAGTAGGATTCGATTTGAAAGGAGAAGGAGAAATAGCATCATAAGACACTCACCCCCACATCTTCTTCTGATGGAAAGGAGCATAAGAAGCACTCTGACATTGACACTGTGGGGCCTAGCATTAAGGCCCACTTTCTTACACACAAGTTCCTCCTCCATGTACTTCTTGGAAATTATAAAGACTATAGGTACTGAAAGGACAATTTCAAATGATCTTTGCAAAAAAAGATGGGCATTCATAATTACATATTTTCAAACATTTTTAATTGGGAAACAGAACGTGTATAAATCAGAAATGGTCATTAGAACCAAGTCCACTCAAATTATTATACTTACTCAATTTTTAATTCATTGAGTGTAGTCATTTTCCCTCAGGATATCTGAGGGTTTGGTTCCAGGATGCCTATAGACTCCTCAAATCTATCCCTGCTCAACTCCCTTAGGAGCACTTGCATAGAATCTACANGCATCTTCTTATATAATTAAATTATCTGTAAATGACCTGTAATACTAACAGAATGCCAAGACTGTCTATATAGTTGACACACTACATTGTTTGGAAATGATAGAAAGAACAAATTTTGTATACTTGCTCATTCCAGGCACAGTCTGTTCTCACCTCCCCAGGTTCAATTTCTCATTACTTGAGTCCACGGATGTGGACAGAAAGGTTCAACGGTAATAAGGTCAAGANTCCAGGCACAAGGTGAGAGACATAATAATACTAAGACTGCAATAGCTACTACCTTTTTGCTATTGATAGTCCTTCAGAAAGACACACATTGGGCAGTCATTGCAAATGTGAAAATTCTTAAAGGGAAAGGTCAGTGTGGCTACAAGATCAGGCAGGGAAAGAAATTCAGGGTTCAGAGAAGACATTCAAGAATAATATAGGCTTATGAGCTGAGTGGGTATCACCTGGCCAAAAGTAGATGGAGATTTTCCTTCATCAAGAGCCCATAGTGCAAAAGGCCTTTGGGAAAGAGAGCATCTATTTGAGGTATAGAAAATATTCAGCTGGGCGGTGGTGGCGCACGCCTTTAATCCCAGCACTCTGAAGGCAGAGGCAGGCGGATCTCTGTGAGTTCGAGGACAGCCTGGGCTACCGAGTGAGTTCCAGGAAAGGCACAAAGCTACACAGAGAAACCCTGTTTCGAAAAACCAAAACAAACAAANAAAAATATTCAACAAGCCAAGGAAGTGCAGAGCAAATGAGGCTGCAGATGTTGGATGCAGATTTTGAGTGTAATTAGATGTTTTAAGCTAAGTTATCTTCCTGCATTATTAGGGTGGCCTTTTATAAAGAATTGAGGCCTGACAACATGGTTCAGCAGGGAAGGCACTTGCTGCCAAGTCTTGCAACCTGAATTTGATCCCTAGGACCCTCATGATTGAAAGAAAAAACCAAATCTGCCAAGTTGTCCTCTGACCTCCACATACAACATATATATTTATAATATAATATAAATTTTTAAAGGACTTAGTTCTAACTCTGAAACAATGGTAGGAAAATCAGAAGTTTGAGGTGTGGCATCCCACCACAGTGTAAATTCTAAGACTAGCCTGTGCTTCATGAGCCCCTGCATCAAATAGAGTTGAAGAAAGAAAGAAAGATGGACTATAAAAATGAAAGAATATTAATATTAATGTAAACATTAATTAAGAGAATTTAAAACTGAAACATTACACCAAGGACATCTAACATGTAAAAGTTAGTCTAAAAGTAAAATTATAAGACAAAGTGCTAATTGTCATATATAGTACTTTGGACTTCCTATGACATTCTAGATGGTTTTTCTTTTCTATACATTTTTATTTCTTCTTTTTAAGATTATAACATAATCACTCCATTTCCTTCTTTCCTTACCTCCCTCAAAACCTTTTTTTCTTTTTCCAATTCATGGCTCTTTCTTTAGTCCAATTATTTCCAATTCAATTAATTAATTCAATTAACTAATTAATACAATTAATTAGCTAATTATATATATACATATACATATACACTTCTAAATACAACCTTCTCTGTCTGCTTTCAGGGTTGAACATTTGATATTAGATAAACAATTGATGTGCTCTTCCCTGGGGAAGACTATTTCTTCCATCCTCAGCATTCCTTAGTAGCCTATAGTTCTTTGTGCAGGATTGAGATGTTTCTTTCTTTTTTTAAAGTACACATTTTTTTTGTCTGCTTGCTCCACTGTTGGCTTTGTCAATTGAAATGACATTAGTTCAGCCAGTTCAGACTTTACAGCAGCTTCCTGTCATGAGCTACAATATTCNAAGCATTTTCTGTGATTTTTTTCTGTGAAAAATTATTGTTCTTTGCCAAAATCTCAATGGCCAAGCACTGAAAATTACCAGAAAANATCGAGTTATAGTTGAATAAAATAAAATATATGTCCTAACTTTAAACAGCAAGGATATCAAAGTTATACAGAACCAGGAGTTGAAACTGTCTCAGGACCCATTTTGATTTCAGAATTTCCTTCTTGCATGACTACTCCTGGTGTAACATATATTCTACCTAGAAACCTATGATTGCTGATTTTGATTGTGACATTGAGTCTGACCTGGAGCAGATCAGCCTTGGACATGTTAAGAGCACATGAGCAAGGACAGTTAATCATAGTATAGCTACCTGCTTTGGCCTCTTGCCCAAACTGTAGGCTTTGATCCTCTNTCCGCTTCAATTCTCTGTCATCGGATTCCTTAGACCAATTAATATCTACATTGGATCGTATACATCAATACCATGGGAGAATAATATCATTCTTTCCATTTTCTCTCATTTTCTGAAACTTGGATTTAAAAAAAAAAACAGATTTCTCAAGAAATAATTGGGAAAAATTGTCTCCTAGAGATGCACTAACTTTACCGTATGCTATTCCATAAAAACCTTACTTTTATGCTTTGAGATAATTATCTGGATGAGGGATTCTAAGTAATGCATATTCATAAGTGGTGATTTTATAGTAGTGCAAGCCTATGTTCTTTTGGGATAATATGAAATAAGTTTCATATCTGGTTATTTTATTTCCTCTGAAAGTTGTACCTTACTATGCAAGGAGATGAAGTTACATATGCTTCCATTTTAAATTACTGAAACATCTGCCAGGGTTCAAAACTGACATTTTATGTTCACATGTTATTAGCCTTTACATTTTAAGAATTTGTATTTGTCAGTCAGCAAACACACATGAAGAAATAAAGGGGCTAAAATAGTAAATTTCTCTTCACACATTAACAAAAGGCTCACATTCCATTTAGGTATGTATAAAATAGGTGGGTTTTGTACCAGATCCAAGAAAGAATGCTATAAGACTGTGNTGTTTATTTTTTATTTATTTTATTTTCTTTTGCTGCTTAATCTAATTCTTCAATATTTTTCTTTGGCAGTGCTGTTCACATCCTTTCGTTAGTGAAGATCTTAGTAATATATCCTTTGGAATTCTTAGGATTCTTGTTAGGGGGGATTATCCCAAGTCCAGTCACTGTTTCTTTTAGTTTTCCTGTTTGGTATGACATGGCACTTTGGTTGATACTAGATCATGAGCATGTTCTTATTGCTTTCCAATTTTGTGGTCCCAGGAGATAAACAGTTGCTTCTTCCAACTCTAGCTGCCAGGAAGCAGCTAAGAGCCAAAATACCATGGCTCCTTTGTAAGAAATGTTTAGAGAAAGCACAGCCACCAGATAAAGTGAAAGACAACACTCAAACTATCATAAGGTTTCTTCTTGTTCAAGAGGAGCCTCTNTATGGCTTGATGTAAATGGTTACTAAGTCTGAATATCTGTTCAAACTCAGTCTACAAAGCAGTTAGNACCTCCATGACCGTGATTTATTCCTAACTATCTGTTTTAGATTCTGGACCAGATTCCTCGGAGTGCTGAGGCAAAATGGTTATCATGCTGCTTGCAGTTGGTTCTAGTTTTATTCCAGGAAGAGCCAAGCTTTGTCTGTTGCACTCTGTCAACTCTGAAAGCTTAATATCTGGCACTGCCATAACATAAGTGATCCACCCCCTGAAAGAGACTCTACTTTGCTCCTTTAGTTACATTGTCTTCCTTGCTGCTGATTTCTATTTTCCTGGAGTACTCTTTTGGTGACTGCCAACATAACATCACTCCAAAATCCAGCAACCCAACAAGGACCCCAGTGTCCCTGTTGGCTGGAAGGAGATTGCAGACAGTAGGTGGTAGCCAGCCATAGCCTCACCGATTCTGTAATTTCCTGCTGCCAACCACACCTCCATCTGTAGCCTCAAGCCATTAGGTTAGGTTTTCATTTAAAGCAAATCTGTTGAATGCTAGTTACGGAGCCCATGATCTGTGGACGATGTACACAACCGATGTAAATTAAGCTAAGTGTACCTCTTGGTGATGTGATTAATCTATGATTCTATGCTGCTCCCATTCACAAATTTATGTAAATAGGACTGAGAGCAGAAGGCTTACTAAAATATCACAAGGCATGTTTTATTAAAATAGCATAGGACAAGTGCTCTCAAATACAGGGTAGCAGGTTTTAAAAACAAATCCTTAAATGCATTTTCACTTTACATTTTCTTCAATATGCTGTTCTTCAAAGATTGAAGTCCAGTGCTACCACCATCAATTTCTGGAAGATGGGAAGGAAATAGACACTGATCTGTATCTGTCATACTGATCTGTGTTCTTCTATGAGTTGTTTGATCTAAAATTCAGTCCTCAGAGACAACAGCTTTTCCCAGGTCACCCAAAGGCTGCACAGTCTGAAGTGGTCTGCTCAGCTATCTCACACCCAAATTTGAACATAGAAAATATAGGTCGTGTCAAACCAAATGGGTCCCTTCCATTTTGACTCCTAGAAAAGCAATGCTGATTTTTTTTGCCTCAGTTCATATCCAATGAGGCTTCTCGTTCATTTTTGGATGCTGGTTTAGTTAAATTAGTTTAGTTAACCATTTAGTTAAAATAGCAGCTTAGGAGTTCCCATGACACTGACCCACATTTTCAAGAGTAAATTATCTGCCTAAGACAGTAAATGGGATGACTATTTTAAAATGCACCATTAAAAGCCAATATACCATCATTTCAGCAATTACAATGGCNCGTGTATTGGGCCAATAAAAGAAAATAGACACCTTTCATTTATCCAACATAAGCATAGCAAGAAGTCTTCACTCTGAAAACAGAAAACATCTTTACACCAACCACAGAAGGTTGGCCATTGAGCAGTAATCCTCCTGGGCATTTGTGCCCTCCCCTTCATGTTGGCAATTTCAATTCTATTTCTGACAAACTCATACTTGACTGACAGTAGGAAGTGTGTGCAAACATCAGGTCAGACCTGGCACAGTAAAGTACAGACTAGTTACTCACTACAGAGTTAGAACTAGGTTCTTTATAAAAGGCAACTCTAATCATAAAGCTAACTTTGCTTAAAAATTTCTGTTAGTTTTATACAAATCTAATTACACTCAAAATCTATATCCAACCTCTGCAGCCTAATTTGCTCTGTATTTCCTTGGCTTTTAGAATATTTTCTATGCCTCAAATAGATGCTCTCATTCCCAAAAGCCCTTTGCACTATGGGCTCTTGATGGAGTACTACCTCCTTCTACTTTGGGCCAGATAATATCCGCTCATATTATAAGCCTTTACTTCAATGTTCTTTCTTGAATGTCTACTCTGAACCCTGAGTCTTTTTTTCCCCCTGTTCAATCTTGTAATCACACAGAACTTCCACTTAAGATTTTCACATTTACAATGTTTGCCCAATGTGTGTCTTTTGGATGAACTGTCAATAACAGGAAAATTGTGGCTATGAGAATCTTATTGCAATTATATCTCCCACCTTGTGGCTGAAGTCTAGAACATATAGCAGCTGAGCATTTGTGTCCACATCCATGGACTCAACTAATGAGAAACTGAACCTGGGGAGGTGAGAACAGACTGTGCCTGTAATGAACAATTATAAAGACATTGTTCTTACTATCACTTCCTAAACAATACAGTGTGACAACTGTTTATACAACCTTTGCATTGTGTTAGTCTCACACATCATCAANGGACAATTTAATTAATGAGAAGATGTTTGTAGAATTTATGCAAATCCTGCTCTCCCTCTCTCCTCCCTATTTAGTTCTCTTGTTTTACTTCCCCTCTTTATCTTTCCGTAACACCGTATTCTATCCAACTGGATCAAGTCCTCGACACAAGAACAAATACCCTAAATCTGATGGACAAGAAAGTGATAATAGGCTTGAACTCATAGACATAGGATGTGAAGGACTTTCTGAACAGGATACAGATAGAACCTGGTGCTAGCGAAATTCCCAGGAAGCCACAAGGACAACTGCAGCTTAGACTACTAGTGACACTTTACTCTTTGTGTGTGCTTCTTTAATTTTTTGAGCAAGATGCCAAAGGATCTAGAAACACCTGATCCATACAGACTACTGGTGAATTTCTCAGACAATGAAATTATAGTTCAGAAAGATTAAACAAATCACCCAGTCAGGAAATGAAACATATAAGACTCACTGCAAAAGGAACAATTAAGACCCTTTGTTTAAAAATCCTCAGGAATTTCAACATGCTGACAACAGAGACTAAGACTAAATATACAGTTTCTTTAAAGGTAGCTCTTGGACACAGGTCACATATCCACAATGCTGGGTAAGTTCGTGATCCTTAGTTCCAAGTCTGATCATTAGTTATTTAAATGAGTCCATGCTAAAAATGTGGAATACTCTGTACTTTATCAGTAATATCATTAGCAAGCCTGAAGAGGGGATGGAGACAAAGATTAGTGGTTAAGAGTTTATACTTTTCTAGCAGAGGACCAGACTTAGATTCCCAGAAGCTGCAATGGGCAGCTCACAACTTCCTATCACTCAGATTGAGGGGATCCAGTGACCTCTTCTGACATCCACTAGCACTTGCACACACACGCATGCACGCAGGCGCGCGCGCAGCACACACACACACACACACACACACACACACACACACACGATTTTAAAAAGCCTCAAGAAATATGTTCTGGGACTCTGTCTTCACTAAACTAGCCTTCCTGTAGTTGGTTAGGTCATTTCTATGAGGGATGGCAGACAATGAAT
>LZPO01076363.1:11883-28138 GCA_001675575.1 Neotoma lepida
AAAATGCTGGTACCAAGAAGAGAGACTGTTCGTGTGAATATATAACCATGTGACACANAGGTATTTGGAGTTACTTTGTGGGTGGAATTTGGAAACATTTAGACTTATGGGCCAGAGAAACTCTTAGTTGCTGTTCTGATGAGAATTTAACAGATCAGAAANCTGGTAGAAATGAANATACTGAAATCCCAGCTCAGAAGATNTCAGAGGGGTATGAGAATTCAACAAGCAATTAGCAGTCCATTGTTGCCAAATTTCTGGCTAAATGTTCTATGGAAACACTGAGGAGTCTATACTCAAAAGTAATTGACTAAATTGTTGAGTGCCCTAGATCACAACACCAGAGTATTCAGGTGAATTTAAGATTGCAGACAAGACAAGTACAGAGAAAGAAACNGAGATTAATGACATTAAGGAGGAACTTGGAGCTACTCGCTGGAACAATAGGAAAGATGAAGGCAAGACCCTATGCAGAAAGACTCCAGATTGTTAAAGTGCAATTTCATTAGAAATAAAAAATAACGAACTGGGAATGTCACCGAATGGGGTTTCCTGTTTAAAAACAAGCGTCTTGGGAATTTTTCCAGAGTCAGCTGCTAAAGCACCCAGAACCTACTAAATCTGTAGNGTAAGTGGGGCAGACAACAGCTTAGGCTGATAACAATACTCAGTGNCCTTGTCTACATGATGCTTGCATTACTGGTATGAAAAACGCACAAGTTTCAGAATCACAAAATCACTGACAACGGGCAGTATATGGCTATCTGAGAAGCCACTACTGGAAGCTGGAAAGATGAAGTCTAAGTTGCACTGGGGACCCCAGGATGTTGGAGATGCCAAGACAGTAAGAACATCTTCCAAGAAGAGCTACAGTNNTGTAACGNTGCCAGCTCAATAGAGAGGTTATATATCTTATGCAAGAACTTATATATCTAGTTCTGCAGATGGCAGAACTAGAGTGGGAGAGCTATTCAAGGTTGATGCCACCAAGACCATAGATTCAAGCCATAGAGCTTCAGAAGGTAGTGTTTTCCCTGCTGGGTGTCAATGTCGTTTTGGCATAATCTTTCCTTCTATGCCTTAATCATTCCCTTTTGTAATGAGAACATTTACTTCCTATTGATATACATAAAATATAAACGTGTGTGTGTGTGTGTGTGTGTGTGTGTGTGAGCCTTAGTGCATTTACTATACCATATACATTCAGAAGCCCTCAGCAGTCAGAAGAGGGCATTGGATCCTCTGAACAGGTAGTTGTGAGCCATCATGTGTTTTTTTGTAACTAAACCTGAATCTTCTGCAAGAACAATACATTCTTAACCACTGAGACATCTTCACAACCATGTGTATTTGAAGTATATAAGTTATTCTCTTGATTTTAGAGGGACTCATGAGTAAGAAAGAATCTTGAATCTCAGAAGAGGCTTTCTATTTTTTTTAACAATGTTGAAACAAAAATACTGTAGAGACTTCTGAAGGTGAGATACATATATTTTGCCTTATGAAGGAGGGTTGAGCCTCAGGGAACCAGAGGTGGAATGCTGTCATTTAAAACTGACTTATTATGTGTTATATTAGCAATAACTAGACTTGAAATGGTTAATCTTCATGGTCAATTTGTGTGAATTTGGAATCACCTTGAAGGTGCATCACTGAGTTTATCTTTGAGTGTGTTTCCAGAGAAGTTTAAGTGAATAGGGAAATCCTACGCTCATCCTACTGGTTTGAGTCCTAGACTGAATAAAAAGTAAAAGCTAGGGAGAAAGAAGTCTGAGGACTGGCATTCATCCTTCAGTGCTTCCTAATTTAGGGATACTATGACCAACTATCTCATGTGCCCACCACTNTGCCTTCCTATCATAATAGATTATATCAATTCTTAAACAGCCGAAGTAAATCCNTTCTCTAAACCTGCTTAAAAATAAATAAATAGAAAATATTTTGTTACAGAAATGAAAGTAATGCAGTGACAACCTGGTAAGTACTCAATTGTGTAGTCCTTCAGCTTTAGAACATACTTTGAATTACAAAGGGACCGGCTATGCTGTGGATGAATGAGCATCAGAATGCACTTGCATCTGTAGTTGATAGCTACCTGTAGAAACAGCCATTGATTCTGGAATATCTAGTTACACATATTGGCACTAACATTTTCAAAACACATAAACAAAAACAAAAACAAAAAAACCAACTGTGGTGTTGATCAGAAGGAAGCGCTTCTCTCAGGCTTTCAGACAGCTGCTGTTCTGAGATCAGATCCATTGCATCCTTCACGTGAGTGCTGCTATGTCTGCTCTGCCACACCATATTAGCCTGTGCCTCGGGTCATAACTTAATTACATGTGCTAGTTTTAGTTCTGTTTAGAACAACGGTTATCTGACTTGCAATTTCCTCTGTACCCATTACTGAAAAGGTCAAGAGTTTGACTATAGTCAAACTCACCCCTAATAAATGGCAGGCCACTTTTTTTTCATGTGCTTTTTTCTCCAAGCTATAGGCTATGGAACCACCCTGGCCCTATTTATGCAGTACAGATTACACATGGTGTTAGCCAACTGGGAACGTTTTGGAACTAAACCTGAAAGGCAAATGTAGGGTAATTAAATGATGTATTTTAGGATCAGTGTTTATTTTTTCACAAAATGTAGATCATTCAAGGAAATACGAATTGAAAAGATATCTTTTTATCAAAACACTAAGTGGAAATTTAGTTTTAGAGGGGAAAGAGGCTCTGTTCTTCAGAGTGGAGGCTGGGCCTCAGGGCATCTCTCTGCTCAATATGTGATGTGTTCCTCAAAGTGCCTCTCATGAAATTATACCTTTCTTATGTTAAGCACTTTAGAAATAAGTTATTTTATTCGGATCTACCATAGCTAATATGTTGTTGGTTGTTTATTATGTGACTGCCTGAACTTTCTTGCTATGTTCACATGGCATTTTGAGTTACAAACAAGTATATTTTTTTAATGATTTATTTTATTTTTTTTATGTGTATGAATGTTTCCCCTGCCTGTACTATGAGTGTGCCTGGTACCTACGGAAGTCAGAAGAGAGCTTCAGATGCCCTAGAATTGGAGTTATGAACAGTTGTGAACTACCATGTAGGTGCTGAGAATCAAACCCTGGTCCTCTGCAAGAACAAGTACTCTTAACCATCTCTCCAGTCCCACATTATTTTTCAAGAGTCATATTCTCCAATCTCATACCTGCCAATCAACTGAATCTCCTACAATCATCTAAAATAAAATAGANTTCAGTATTGGTCTTACATTTTTCCCATCAAATAACAATGTGGATATTTTTNTTACTTACTAGAGGGTGTAAGAAAATATGTAGTATTCAGTAGACTCCATAGCCCCCTGGCTAATAGCACAGGCTCATTGAAGCCAGACAGACATGCACTGAAATCATGTTCTTTATAAAGGCTGCTATAGAACATGGTATTTTAATAGTCAGACACTTTGTGCTTATCATAGTTAAAACTGGTAGACTAATGATGCCTAACACAGATGATTATTTTTGAGACTGCATGAGATAATACATTTAATAAACAGTCACTGAGCCTTCTACTATCCATTATTGGCAGATATTCTATTGAAGTGAATCCACTAAACCTTTTAGTTCTGGGCAAAGAGGCATAACATCAGCAAAGCAGCCCTGTTTATGCTACAGAATACTCACCATTCCTTTTAAATTGTGAACCTGTTTCTTGATTTATTTTTCTATATTCACTATATTGCTTTTTATATTTTTATATGTGCTTATTTACTTACCCCATGCCTTAGTCTAATAAAACATAAAATGCACCAGGAAAGGACTTAGTTTGCTCCATGTTGTACCTGCATTGACTATTGGAATCTCAGCAAAGACAACACTATGAGTCAAATAGATAATGCATGAACTCATGAGTCCCCAAAAGGTAAAACAGAGGAAGAAGATCTTGGTAGCCTAAACATTAAGATGGTACTGGAANTGTAATGGGGATATAACATAGGCAGCTGAGAAGCAGTCAAGATGAAAATGAAAGTCTCATTTCTGTAGATCAGGAGCCCAAGTGAATCCNATAAGCTGACCCTCTGCTCAGGAGTTCAGTTGCAACAAAGCTTATCTGGAGCTAGGTTTGCATCTACAGCTTACAGAGGAAGTGTGTGCTTTCACTCTCCCTTATGAATGGGACAAAATCCATTGTCTTGTANACCTGGATTCATGGCAGCTTGCTTCTAAAGTCAGCAAAAGAAAGATAATTTCTAGAGAAATGAGTTAAAATTTTCTGTATTCACTTAGTTATAACCATATAATTCCNTATTATTGGTGATTTACATTTGTTTAAAAGAAAGTTACAAGGACCAGCTATTATCAGGGAGACAAGAAGTTATATGAAGTCGTGAATATTGAGAGCCAGAAGTCAGAAGGGCTGTATCAGCATGTCTGTCAGAGGTTCTGAAGAATGAAAAGCTGCTATAAGAGTGCTGAAATAGATGGAATAAAAATGACAACTGTAGCATAATAATATCAACTGTAACATCATAATAGTGATGTTATAATTATTAGTTTGTATGCACATAGTCATAAGAGGATCAAATCATGTGACCCAACAATAGACATAATTAAAGGAACTAGTTAGCTCCGCAAACATAGTAGGAGCTGTTGGTCTGTGNATGTATGTGTCTGTGTGTGGTATATGCCCATGTACATATGTGTACANGTTTGTGTGTGCATGTGTGACGGGACATAGTTGTGTGCAAGTGTGTGAATGTCAGAGGTCTACGTCAAGTGTCTTCTTCAATTGCTCGGTGTGGTGATTTGAATTAGAAGTGCCCCCTATTGGCTCACCTATCTGAACACTTAGTTCCCGGTAGGTTGTGCTGTTTGGAGGGGGATATGGAAAATTTAGGAGGTGGAGCCTTGCTAGAGGAAGCATGTTACTAGGGGTGGGTTTTATTTTGTTTGTGTACTGACAAATAAAGCTTGCCTGGAGATCAGAGGGTGAAGCTAGTTACTAGTTAACCATAGAGGCCAGGCAGTGGTTGCACACACCTTTAATTCCAGCACTTGGGAGGAGGAAGCAGGAAGNTCAAGGCCACCCTAGGCTACTGGAGATTGAACCAGTCTAAAAGAGAAACANAGNCTGGTGGTAGTGGTGATGAGAGCCTTTAATCNCCAGCACTAGGGAGGTGGAGACAGGAATATAAGGTGGGTGGAGACAGTATCTCAGCCCCCCATTCACTCTCAGGATTCATAGAGGTAAGAAGTTTCTAGTGGCTGCGGCTCTAACTTCTCTGATCTTTCAGCTTTCATCCTCAGTATCTGAGTCCCAGTTTTTATGGTTAAGACTAATTAGGATGGCACTTTACTTGACAGCCTTTTCTCACTTCCACTTCACTCTCTGTCTTATGTTCACAGAAGATATGATGATGNAGCTTCCTAATCCTGCTGCCATGCTTCCCTCACCCTTCTGGACTCTTCTGGAAGTATAAGAACTAATGAACTCTTCCTTCTGTAAATTGCCTTGATCATAGTGTTTCATCAAAGCAACAGAAAAGTGACTAATATAATCTGCACCTCATCGTTTGAGATAAGGTCTCTGACTAAACCTGGAGCTCACTGAGTCAGCAAGACTGGTTAGCCAGTGGTCCCCAGCCATCCTCCTCTTTTCTCCACCCCCGCTAATATTATAGACACATGCTTCCATGTAGGTGCTGGGGATTTGAATGTGGGTTCTTACCTTTGCACAGCAGATACTTTACTGATGGAGCCATCTCCCCAGAACCACTAGAAGAGATTAAGTATCTAATTTTGATAATTGAAAGAAAAATGAAACAAAAAGTTATAAAAATCTTAGAAGATATAACATCGAGAATAGCTTGATCTATTGAAACTGATATACATCCAACAACAAAGATTACAAATTCATTTAAAATGTACATAAAATATTCACCAGTGTATCTTATACTTGCAGACATAAAATAATAAGCAGCAGATTTTATCTTGACAAAGTTCTAATGATATTCTGATTTAAAAATCTTTTCATTGCTGTGGTNAGAATGCCTGACAGAAACAACATAAGTGAAGGAAGATTTGTTTTAGACCTT
Organism: Neotoma lepida; assembly: GCA_001675575.1. Taxonomy (NCBI): domain Eukaryota; kingdom Metazoa; phylum Chordata; class Mammalia; order Rodentia; family Cricetidae; genus Neotoma; species Neotoma lepida. The sequence continues at coordinate 17,977 of LZPO01076363.1, forward strand.
GGCCTTAGGGGATTTCAGTCCGTCATGATGGGGAAAGCATGGCAGATTGTCTCTGTCTTGTGGTAGCCAAACTGTAGCAGAAGGAGAGAGGGTGAGCTGTATCTAGAAGCTAGGCTGTAATTTTAGAGACATGGCCCTTGTGACCTACTTCTGTCATCAGGGTCAAATATCCTAAAAATCCCACAACCTCCACAAAGTTTGAAATCAATAGAGAACAAGTGTTCACATGTGAAATTCTGGGACTTAAAGACTGAATTCATAGCATAGAATGACAGGATTTAGGGTATACTGACTGAATCTTATACTTACTGTAAAATAAAAAAAAAATCACAAAATATTGGTATACATTAAAAGATAGATTAACACATATTTCAATAAACATAAAGCCCAGAATCTCATGTACACATCTAAGAAAGTGATTTTCAGACAAACATTGAGGCAAGTTGATTAAGAAAACAATACATTTTGAAGAAATGGTTACAATAAAACAATATATNTATGAGACAGAAAAATAATAAGCATGTATACTTTATACTGTATATATTTTTCTGTAGTTTTACATATTTGCATATGTAGATTTGTAAAATGTGTGTTTGCATGATTAGTATCTAAAAGTAACTTAATGAGGTACTTAAGTGCATTTCAATAGTAATTTTTAGTGTTTAAAATACACAAACATGCATACTACTATGTGTATGTGGATGTTTATATATGTGTATATGTGTGTATGTACACACACAATAAATGTGTGTGTGTGTATGTACATGTCAACAAAAAGACATGTATCCTTTAAAGATTTTAAACAAGTGATGTGTCCTTTACAAACCCATATGTTCGGGACTTAAAATTATTCTCACATAGTTAAAATAAACTTCATCCTTCACTGGTTGTCTAGTGTTAGTAGTCTGTACCACATGAGTAGAGCACCCCACATAAACGTTAAGGACTTCTGATCTAGGTGGATAAAGGAGCTACAGTGAAGAAAGTGTTGGCCTGTGTCAGGAGGATTGCAGAGGCAAAGGCAAGTGGGTGTGTGGGTACAGCCTGAGCCCATACAGGGTTGTGGCATTGTTGGAGTCAGCTCAGAAATGATTTTTTAGCCTTATAATATCGGGTTTTATGCATGGTTGTTTGAAATTGTCTTACTATTCTTACCAATCTAATGAGCAGGTGTTTTGGTTCATGGTTCAGGATCTTGAAATAACTTTGGAACATAAAAGCGTATCACCAAAAAAAAAAAAAGAAAGAAAGAGAAAAAGAAAGAAAGAAAGAAAGAAAGAAAGAAAGAAAGAAAGAAAGAAAGAAAGAAAGAAAGAAAGGACAAAAGAAAGAAAGAAAGAAAAAGGAAGAAAAGAAAAAGCAAGAAAAAAGGTTCTCAGATTCTAACCTTTGTGTCCAGCACAGGAGAAAGTTATCTTCAGATTTTTAGTGTGAATTCAGGTGTGTGTGTTTTTTTTAATAACCACTTATCTTACTCATAGATGACAAGGCCACTGACGTGCCCATAGATTCAGAGTTAATTTGGTTAGAAAATGTGCATATTTATGACTACTACCATTCAAATAGAAAATGAAAAAACCTAGACAAATACTGCATTTTGTCTAAATATGTACAATCATTGTCTACAAATCCAGCTTTACTTAAAACTACACCATGCCAAAGTCAATAAAAAATCCTTATGGCCTTGGGAGCTCAAGGAGGAAGGAGGTATATCTTCCTATCTACAAAGTCCACTCTGATGGCCCAGAGGCCGAAGGCTCCACATTCGAAGGCATTGAGCTTTTAACTCTGATGTGTGGTACTTTGGATGGTACCTCAGCTTTGTGTTCTTAAAACATCAGTATTCTCTTCATTATCCGTTACATCCACATTTAAAGCACCTTAGGTTGTCACTGTGCTTTCTATCACCCCTCCACACAGTTAGCTGTGCTAGTCAGTAGACTAGAAGTTGAGAACCCTCTCACTCATCTTCTTTGTATTCATTCTCCTCATGGTTTCTGGACCATGGGCTCTCTTAAAGCATATATCCATGTTAATTTCATCAATACTTGCTTCATTTGTCAGCACATTCTTTACCATAGCATAGTCCCCGCCCCCTGTAATTTTACTATGTGAAATATTTCAATCATTTTTTTTTCTTTTATACATTAAGAGCATGGTGCCTGTCAATCCATCTTTGTATATTGAATTCTTGCCTTGCTAGAAAAAAATTACAAAGTATGGTGTTAAAATATCCTACAGTGATATTACCTACCACCTAATAGTTCCGTGCTGGCACTTTTATAGGGTTATATTTAATTATGAAAATATAATACTGTTTTTTATTTGTATTTTACTACTATTTTAAAAGCTATTGGGTATACTGTGTGACTCACTGGGCCACACTACAGCTTCTATTCATTTTCTTCATTTGTTTGTTTTTAGTTTTGTGGTTTTATTTTTAAATTTTGTTCTTGGGCGGAGGTTACAAGGGCAGAGGGTGGAAGTGAGGGGATGGAGAGACCACTAGGACTGTGATGCATGATGTAAAATCCACAAAGAAGCAATAAAAAGCTAAAATTTTCAAAAAAAGCTATTGAAGAGAAAAGCATTCTTGTGTTAACATTGAGCAGTCGTAAGTTTGTAGATTTGTCACTTATACATCTCATTGCTTTGGATTGGCTGACTCTTAACTGAGGACAAAAATTTCCAGGATTAATGTGAAAATAAAGAACATCTTTATGAAGTGGTAAAATTAAGTTTTTAAAACTATTTAACCAAGAATTTGATTAAATTCCACTTTATCTTTTCTGTTACCCTCAATGTGTAATCTATTGTTCAGCTTTGAATAGTTTTGCTTTTAATAGATTTTTAGAGATAGTTGGGCAGCCAGGGGGCTGCTATTTCCTGTGCCATTTCAGGCTTTCATCATTTTGTGTATCATGGCTTTGTTTGCTGAGGGAGTTTTAAGCTGTGTAATTCTGACCAAGTTGCTTAAATCTTCTCCACCCANTTCTTCATTCATGAAACAGTAAGATCCTCAAGACTAATGTCCCTTTCAGATCTCTACCATCCCTTTCAGATCCATAGTAAAAAGACTCAATATTGAGGCAAGATAGGCTTGGCTCTTTCTCAGTGGGTATCTAAACCAGCTAAGCCACACCTTCCAGCTCCATCTAGAACAATCGTTCTCAACCTTCTTAATGCCGGGACCCTTTAATACAGTTCCTAATGTCATGGTGACCCCCTCACAAAATTATTTTCATTGCTACTTCATAACTGTAATCTTGTTACTGTTGTGAATCATAACGCAAATATCTGTGTTTTCTGATGGTCTTAGGTGTCCCCTGTGAAAGAGTTTGTTCGACCTCCACAGGGGTTGTGACCTACAGGTTGCGAATAAACTGATCTAGATCATTTCATATACCATATTTTAGTGTACTGATTAGATGATAACTTTTTCAACAAAACATTTAGTGGGATGCTGTTTGATATCTTTACTTTGATGCTTTCAAAACCATGTGTTTTGAAAATATAAATTTATTTTATTATATCTTAGAAAATCTGACATTCAAGTAAAAGGATTCCAGAATAAAATCAATAGGTATCAACTTTTCTTAAAACATTGCATTAAAATTAAATGTTAACTGGTAATTTAGTCCCAGGGCTGATTGTGACTTGACCATTACCACAAGTAGCTTTGGATATTTCTTTTTTCCAGGTAGGAACTTGAGCTCATGAATTATGTTGAAACAGTTTAAATACATACACTATTAGTAAACTGGTTAAGGAAGTCCCCAGTCCATGTAGTTTTAATTCAGATAAGCTTGAGATTTGTTAGCATAATAGNNAGGTAATAGTTTGTCTAATTTAATTTTGACAGTGTGCTATGTGACACTTCAATAACAGCTGATGTGACCTTGAAGGTTAATGATGGCATCTCGCATCTGAAGTGACAGGCTACTTCAAGTTCCATAGTTGATCTTACTTCTTCCTTTTCATTTACTTNTTTTTATTAAGTTACTGTCACACTAANGAAGCTTCAGTGAACTGTTATTTGGAATTCCAAACTTGGGCAAATTGATTCCAGAGTTTGCTTGATGAGCCTCTCCATTGTAAAGGAAAGCAACAGGGTAGCTATGATAATAGATGTTAAGAGGCAGAAATTTTTCTACACAAATATTAATAGACAGAACTCTTGAGACACTCTCACATGGAAATTTTCAGCTACCAAGAGAAAGTTTTCTTGGGGTGTNTCACAATCATCCCTCTGTCTCACATATACTGTATAGCAGCCTTCTAGGGGACTGTGGCCTTGTATAAAACATGATGTTTAGCTTTGTGAAGATGAGTGAAATAAACTAGAATATCATCTAAGATGTCGACTTTATCATCTGCTGAGGGAAAGACATCAGATAGATAAATCAATGAAATGAATAGGATGCACATAATTGCCTTAGAGGGATGAAAAGAATGGCTTTGGATTCATGGAAGACTGAGAAGAATTTCTCAACTAGTGACCTAATGAAATAAGATCATTTCCTGGTTCAATCTCAGAAGCAGAGGAATTCAGAACTATTTTAATTAAAATACACACTACTACTCTTGCATTCTTTCCCACTTTTTTGTATCATGTGCTTGTAGACAAATTGCTAAAGGTCTTATTAAATAAAAAAAAAAGGAGCCAGATATAGGGGTGAAAACCTGACAGAGATCAGAGGAATAGGAACAGCCACCAGCCAACCTCAACTCAACATTGCCACAGCTTCCAAAGAGAGAGCGACTTCCTGTCTAAGGAGGCTTATATGCCTGCCTTTCTATTCTGCTAACTCATTTCCTCTCTCCGCCAAGCTACATCACTTCCTGTCTGTCTGTACAGACTTTCAGACCTCTGTGGTAAGTGCTGGGATTTAAGGTATGTGCCACTAAGCTTGGCTTTGTTATCAGTGTGTCCTTGAACTCACGGAGATCCAGACAGATCCCTTCCTGTTAAGGGCCTGTGCTACCACTGCCTACTTTTGTTTTTACTTATAGTGGCTGACCTTTTTCCTCTGATCCTCAGATAAATTTTATTGGCAGACACGAATAAAATATCACCACATATGTTACTCTGTTTTAGAAGAGAGAGACAGCTACAGCTATGAATATGTTATGGATTGGTAGAGAGTAAAGAAAGGTAGATTTTTACTATGAAGCTACAAAGATGTGTGTCAAATGTGGCCAATAGGAAGATGTTGCAAGGGTAACTTGCCAAAGAAACCCTATGTGAATTACCTGGAAGAGACNGGCTTGTTTGTTGATCTCTCTGCTAACCCACATACAGGGGCTGTGAAAGGAGAGGTAAAGGCAGAACCTTTTCAGTTTTACCGACTTGAAAATCCTGGGAAAGTCAGATTCATCATGTTTCAGATCTTTGCTAAGATCTTTTTAGACCCCTCCCCTTTTCCTTCACTTTTTTGATTTTAATCCCCCTAATGTTGCTATTTGAGAATTTCAGCTGTCTCTTCAATGTTAAGCTTACTAAGGAAGGGTTAGCTTTCAGCCAGAAAAAAAACCATAAATTTTTCACTCTGCTTATTTGTCAGGGTTGGAAAGTCCCTGACCTAGAGGACAAAGACAAGGGCTTCCCCAATTTTATGGCAGTATTCCTTGTGGTATATTTTCTAGATGACTGAAAGAATTCAATAATATGCTTGTTAGGAATGACTGCTTAGACTAAAAGATCTCAAATGAGCAACTGTTGAATGCATTTTTGCAAATGTTAAGTCATTTATATAAGGTGTCAGGTCCCCATTGTGACTATCCAGCAGTCAATTAGACAAACTGTAAGTAAGGACACTTCCTTTTACCTCCTTGTCTTGCTTTAAAATGGTGTCCAGGAGAAAGCTGTTGCTAACACTCTCATGACCAAATTACTGTAGTGAGACCAGGATTCCTTATGCTCTGATGTCAATGGCATTTGATCATGTATATGATTCATTTTATGAAGATTTTGTATAACTTTCAATAGATTTAATATCCCATTAACTTGCAGACAGAAGTATGTAATATAGTTGAGTTTGTGGCATGTGGAATCAAAATAAGTATTAAAAAAAGAATGCTATGATATGCAATTTGTTCTCTAATAGTATTACTTTCATAGTGTAAACTTATTGTTTACATATAAAGGAACTTGCTATAAAAACTAAATGAGAATAATAGAGAACCAGTTTCAATTTATAATCATATTCTGTTTGCTTATTGTGCTAGTTAGTTTTAATTATTAACTTGACACAAGCTAAAATCACCTGGAAAGAGAGTCCTAACGAGAAATTATTTAGATCAAGTTAGCCTGAGAGCATGAGTGTAGGAGAAGGTCTTGATTGTTAATTGGCATAGGAAGACTCAGCCCACTTTGGGCAGCAACATTCTCCAGGCTGGGGGTTCACCTATATCTTTTATGTTTTTAATACCAGTAACTAATTTTTCTGTTTGTGAATTGTTTTCTCTGCCATGTTTGTGTGCTTCTTCATCTTTTTAGCTAGAGAGACAGACATACTGTCCCCATATTATTCACAGGCAAGGACTCTCATGGTGGGATACTCAATGAATTTTGTTATTAGGAAGCAATTGTTGGAAATGGACTTGAGCCCTAGTTGTGAAAACCCTGGTTTTTGTGATTCTGGGATAGGTTGTTTTCTGTTTGTTTACACAAGTGTTTCTCAAAGGATTTAGAAGATTTCCTGCTACCATTCACATCAAAGTCAGATAGATGGGCAATTGTAAAGGCCAATAAAAACAGCTCCACAAAACTCTACTGAACCAGAACATCTAGCCAGTGTCTGGAATTTACTTGCTGTTTCTGTATATTTCTTTTTTGAACTACCAGTTTTGTTTTGCTTTTTATCTTTTCCATATTGATTTTGAAAAGAATTCTTTTTCTAAGTGTAATGATTTTATTAGATATCTATCTATAGAGCCATATAATGAATATTTGCTTAATTGCTTTCATGTGGCATACACAGAGCCCCATAATGTAGAGATAGATGTCTTTAAGAAGACATGATGGCTAACAGCCTTGTTGCATTGTTCCTAGGGAAATAACCCATCAGACTGATCATTCTTAGCATTGGTTGTAGACAGGCAAGAGGCATCGGATTGAGATTAATAACTTAATTTTCTTCAAAACTGTCTCTTAAAAGTTAATAAAAAACAAAGGAAAATAACTTGTATTCATAACTTGGTCAAAAATTCAAGGTAGAAAACACAAGTAGTTATGATATTAAGAGTTAAAGGATGCTTACACTAGAAGATACCAGGCCAAATATTCAACTCCAAAGATCTCACTGTGCATTCAACTCTCCAGCCCACTCTTTCAGCCTCTACAGGTTCCCTTTAAACTAAGAAACTCGCTGTGAGCAGGTGAGGGAATTTGTAACAGAACATGATCAAAAGGAAAATGGGAAGGGGAAGGAAGGCAATTACAGAGGGAGATCATTAATTGGAGGGCTTATCTCTTCGGTGAGGTTGGAATGTGTAAGCTGCAGGTGTTGTGAATTGAATTTCATGCACTCCTGTTGTTTGTGAAGAGCTGGCTGTGTGTGGGAAGTGCTGAGTGATTTGCCAAAGTGTTGTAAGAACACTAGCAATCAAAAAGCCACTGGGCTCTGAAAAGCTGGGATTGAGTGAAAGTGGGAAAACCTGAAGGCTAAAGGGAATTGGGACTTTTCACTGAAGTGGAGCTTGACATGGGGGAAGTTCAATCAGTAAAATACAGGGTAGTGAAGAGAAAAGTAGTGTAGAGGGCATTGGAAAAGGACTTGCTATGATCCCGTCTCATCAATCAAATTTAGAGTCCTGCTGGGATAAAGTCTACACGNGTCTTAGGTAAAACATTCCTTTCTCTTCTTTCAACTTGCAAAAATGGACTTCTTAGGAATCTAACAAATATGCTGGAGTCAAATAAAATGTCATTTTAAACCATCCACATATTCAAACTGGGCATCAAAAACCCATGGAAGCAGAATACTTGGTTCCTTTAGATCTTTATCTCTTTTCCGACAGCACACAACTGCTCTGATGAGCTCCTTGTCTTATCTTCCAATAAGCAAGACCACCTGTTGGCTTGAATTGGCATGTCTTATAAGTTTTTTCCTTCATAGTTACAGAATGATGGTTAATCCTGAGTGTCAGTTTGATGGGATCCAGAATCACCTAAGAAACATACCTCTGAGTAGATCTGTGAGAGATTTTCTAGATAACTTTAATTATATTAGGTGGACCTACATTACCTGTGGGTGGCACTACTCATGGTGTGGTCTTCTGAGCTGAGGAAAAATGAGGAAGCTTGTTGAGTACCAGGATTCACTGGCTTCTAATACTTGACTGAAGATTCAATAGACCCAGATTCCTTCTGCTCTTGTTTCAATCCTCATTGTTGCCTATGGCCTCATCCTTAAAGTGTAAGCCAAAATATACAGCACCTTCCTTAGGTTGATTTTGTCACAACAATGAGAAGGAGTCACCATAGTGACCAAAACTTCAAATGTCAACTCTGATATCAATTCTTCTTCAAAAGAGTCCGTGTACTATGATGGCAGGGTGTCTGCTACCAGAGCACTCCTACTCTTCTCTATCACTGCACCTAATAACAAACTTTTTTGCTCTCCCAGCACTTTTCTTATTGGTCACTTTGACATATAATATGGTGTCTTTCTCAGGATTTCACATTTTTGGGAACATTTTTTAAGAACCAATTTTCAAGACAAACTTTTGTGATCTTCAAAATAAATAGTCTTAATCAGCTTATATGTTGGTTTCAGAAGTTAGATTTCTCTCTACATTTGTCTTCCTCACTAAACTGCAAGCTTGGTGGAGGCTGCATTCTATCAGTGTTGGCTTCTTTTGGATTCCTGGATTCTAGCATCCTCAAGACTCCAGTAATTGTTTCTTGTCTTTATTCGTTCGTATATAAAAGAATTCTTTCTTACTGTAAAGGAATTTACTTAGATTTTNCCCTCAGATAACCAAATACTTAAATTAGCATGAAAGGACATAAATAACTAAGTCTAAAAGGACTAAACATTAAGAAATAAAGTACAGCACAATTTCTTGACTTAGGCACCTCTGACATTTTAAAGCCAGAAGGTTCTTTGTGTGTGTGTGTGTGTGTGTGTGTGTGTGTGTGTGTAGGGGGTCGGGGTGTTGTCAAAGGCACTGTTGCTTACTTAGCAAATACATGGCCTCTATCCCCCAGATGCCAGAGCATGTCTGCAGTTGTGAAAACTGAAAATGTCTCCAGACTGCCTGAAATTATATCAGTTGAAGATGAGAGAACAGTGTGTGTGTGTGTGTGTGTGTGTGTGTGTGTGTGTGTGTGTGTGCCCGTGCACCACAAGCACACACAAAGTCATGCCCAGGTAGAGAATCCCCAATCTAGGGCGCACGTACTATTGCACCACTCAGATAAAAATTAAAAAAAAAAGCCCAATTTCTAATTTTTGTAGAAAAATAGACTCATGAGTCATAGATAACAGAGTAATGCGTAACAATTATTCACAGGGTATTTTTAGAGGTATTTAAAGATTCATTATACTGATATAGGCCATCACCCCAAATCCTCAGGAAATCAATTTGATGGAGGAAGATAGTCATTAGTACATTGTTTCTGGGAATATTCTTGGAAAGGATATATTAGTATACACAGAAACATTGGAGCTTAGTGCTAGGNTCATGGTTTCCTTTAATGTTTCCTTTCTCTGATCTAATAAGAACATTAGAANTCAAATGGTCATAGCTAACAGTGAAAATACTGAGGGATTTTAGTCAAGTGAAATCACATGCAAACACAACATACACAGAAGCAAACCCAAACACAGAAGTACGTTTAGGACTTTTCTTTTCTTGAAGCCAAAATTTTGTGACCAGTTGATTGTGGGCTTTGTTCAGGGGCTACTGTGTTGACACAGAGTTGGTTAAGTCATTCCTGCTGGGGANCACTAAACCATACTTCAGCAACTTATGCTCCCCTGGAGTGAACTAAACAATGGTTGACTTTAGTGTTGACTGAAGGTGAGGGTTTGGATTCTGTGAGGTCAGAGTTTCTCCATCAAGTGGGACAAACACAAATACAGTATCTGAAATTAGAAACGGATTGGTTCCCTTCCTCCTCCAAATCTCAATCTCTCTCTCTCTCTCTCTCTCT
>LZPO01076365.1:10508-20722 GCA_001675575.1 Neotoma lepida
AACAGCAACATGTAGAGCAAATAGGTATAAAGCAGAGAGGTGGAAAATCTAAGAAACAACCAAAAAGAGATGCTAGCAAACAGAATGCTGTAATAGAGAGAGAGAGAATCGGGGCAGTGAGAAGGCTTAGCAGGCAAAAGCACTTGTCACAACCTATATTGATTACATACACATACACACATACATACATACACACATATACTTACACACACACACATACACACACACATACACACACACACATACACACACACATACACACACACATACACACACATACACACATATACTTACACACACACATACACACACACACACACACACAAAACCCAACTGGGTGTGGAGGCTCAAATCTGGCACCAAACAGGTAGCTCATAGACCCTCTGGCCTTGAGCATCAGAGCTGGAGAAACCCTTCTTCAACCAGATAATGAAGAGAACCCACTCCAGGAAGTTGCCCTTTGCCCTCAACACTTGCTCTATGTCATCTACACAAAGGAGCACTCATGTGCGTGCACATGCATACATACATACACCACAAATAATAACTAAAATAAAAAGAAATGGAGAGTGGTCTTCACACAGCTAAGACAAACATCTTTGAGCTTGAGGACATTCTGATCGAAACAAATACAACTTAAAAACAAAACCTTCCCAAGACCTTTTCATATCCCTTCCAGCATTCTTAACAGGCTTCCCAGGGGAGCTGTTGGACTACCAGTGCCAGCCAAGGGTCCTCACTGTTTATCAGGAGGTTGAGCATCTGGCTTGCAGCCATGACCCTGTCCTGGCTCTTTTCATTCTTCTATGTTGTACACATTTTATTTTACTANGTCCTGTCCCAGCAGTGCACTGCTAAGATCTTACNGAGGTTGTATTGCCACTACTGTCTTTCCACTTTGTTTCTGCGTGCCTCACTTTACCCTTTCAGCCCTTTTGCTCCCAGACGTACTCAGCTGGCTCCCCACATGACCTGTGTGAAACTTCAGATCCTGGTAGCTTTGTCTTTTCTCTGCGCCTAAGAGACCCTCCTTACAGTTTGTCCTTGCTGAACTAGAGCTCATCACCAGCCTTTAGATGACTTTCTCACCATTGTCTCCAGTTTCTAGTTTCCCATCCCTGAGTCAGAANTGGTGCTGGTGCCTCCATTTCCATAGCCAGGTTGCAGGAATTGTGAACTGTCCCGATAGGCACCATTGAATTGTGTGCGGTAAAATTTAGCTGGGCCCTAAATGCTTGTAAACGCAATAATTTCCTCTATGAAGAAGGCATTCTTCTGTGTGTAGATATGAAATTTTTCTAGAAAAATATTTTCAAAGAATTAGGAGAGGCTTTATTTTTTGTTTTTTGCATGAAAACCCATATAAAAATAAAGATGCGGCATTCCTGAAGATACAAACTGTACCTTAGTTTGTCACGGCAGTTAACAAACAGGAGAACCCAATGTGGTGCCACTTTCACTGCTCAGCGCCTGTGTCAGCCTGGCACAGCTCATGGTCCCACACATCTGCCTTAACACATGTCTGCCTTTCAGTTCCTGCTCTTTCAAAGCTCTGTTGCTTTCATAATTCTGTTTCTTCATAACTTTTCCAACAATCTCCTTTCATTACTTTGACGTCAGAAGAGGGAAATGGTGTGAGACACAAAAGTAAAAAAGCCAGCGTCTCACGTTGAATTGGCTGCACTCTGCAGTGAGGGCACAGTGTGCAGGGTGCCTTCCCATGCTCAGGTCTGACTGGCGTATACTCCACTGACTTCCACGTTATCTTCATGCATGCTGTCAAGACACTGTTGCCTTAAGGGAGAAGTAAAGTAACTTGAGGTGTCTATTTGAAAACTAATAGCTCTTGTGAAGGTATGTTGAATTAAGCAAGATTATGGAATTAATGTCTTAGTAAGGTGAAATTGGAGAGTGACATTTTCAGTGATTCTTTAGAAGTGGCCGTGGCTTATGCTGTTTGTTCATGTTTTATGTAACTCTTTGAACAGATGAGGTCTGACTGTTCCTTGTGGGTCGTGGTGATATCCTGCATCAGCTAGTTCTTTTGCTTCAGTTTTGAATTAACTGTTCAATTTATGAATTTTCTTACATTTATTTTTAATTTTTATTATGTGTGTGTATGTGTGTATCTGAGTGTGGGTATGTGCACGAGTACAAGTGCCCACAGACACCATCAAGATCCTCCACAACCAGGGTTACAGCCAATTGGGTTGTGAGCTGCCCAACCTGGGTCCTGGGAATAGAACTTGGATCCTCTAGAAGAGCAGTATGTACTCTTAACTGCTGAGCCACCTCTTCAGCTCCCAATTTAAGAATCCTAAATAGTTCTGGTGAATGACTATCATCACTCACTTGGGTATGGAACTTGTGATGTGGATGGACAGTAAATAAACTGTGACAAGAGTTTTCCCAGGATCTATCTATAGTTCAGGTTCTGTGTAGTTCAACTCATTCGAAGTGGTTGGGGTTAGGCCATCCAACTTCCTAGAAACTACATTGTGTTGATTCTTATAACACAGAGAAAGCTTTAGTGGAACATTTTTAAGAGAAGATAAAAGAAACTGTGATTGGAAAGATGAAGTGTCTGAGTCCTAACTCTGCCTCTTACCCAGGTTAGGGCAGTGAGGATGAGATGGACGGTGAAGAACTCGCTGGCTGTCTATTCTGGAGTTTCTGTAGCCATCAACTGGAGAGATGGTGAGGAAAGAAACGTAGTTCGGGGTGGGACAGGGAGGGAGGGAGCGGGGGAGGAAAGAGGAGGGATAGAAGGAGAGAGAGGGAGAGGGAGAGAGGGAGATTGATTTCTTGGCTGGGAAAAGGGAGGGTAGAGGAAGTTTTCATTCAGGCTCATGTCACATATAAATATTAAGAACCTGTTTGTATTACAAAGAGCATGAATAGCTGTGTCTTCTGTGTTTTCACATTCAGATTTTAAACAAGCAGTTTGGAATCTTCTGACTATGCATTTTTGAATAATTAATATTCACAATACAATTTGTCATCTGTGAAGATGTTTGATGGAACCAATTTGCATTTAAACATTCATGATGGTTCTGAGCAAGAGAAACACACAGAAGCATAAAACACTTAATTATGTTTCTTTAAAAATAAATGTCAAGAAAAGCATTTAAAAATAAAATGTGCACAGACTACACAATGTTTTGTGCTTCACGAAGGATAATAGAATTGCTTTATATGTGTTAATGCATGTATTATAGTGAAAGTATTTATACAGTTTTCCCCTTTGTAAATGACCCGGCCTCTTTCCTTTCAACAGTTTCTCTCTGTCTACCATATCTGTCTGTGTAAAGGCTGAGATATTTTGACCAGTGAATTTAGAATCACACTTGTGCTTCTCCTGTTTTCTCACTGTTGTTTATTGTCAAGTGGTGTGGCGATTTCTTCCACTCCTTAAGAGTGAGTCAGCACTGGCAGAGCTCCAGGAGTCCAGTCAAAGAGAGGGAGGAAGGATTATATGAGCAAGGTGGGGGGTGGTCAAGATCATGATGGGGAAATCTACAGAGACAGCTGACCCAAGCTTGTGGGAACTCAGGAACTCTAGACCGACAGCTGTGGAGCCTACATGGGACCAAACTAGGCCCTCTGCATGTGAGAGACAGTTGTGTAGCTTGGTCTGTTTGAGGGGCCCCTGACAGTGGGATCAAGACCTATCCCTGGTANATGAGCTGGCTTTTTGGAGCCCATTACCTATGGTGGGACACCTTGCTCAGCTTTGATATAGGGGGGAGGGGCTTGGTCCTGCCTCAACTGAATGTACCAGGCTTTGCTGACTCCCCATGGGAGACCTTACCCTTTTGGAGGAGTGTATGGGGGTGGACCTGTCTCTTATACACATCTAGATGTGTATAAGAGACAGGTATAATCAGAACTATTATATACATGAAAAAATCTGTCCTGTGACCTGGTTATTATTAAGTAAGCTGTATTCATGCATAAATAAAGGCCTCATGGAAATCAACAGGATGTATTTAACCATAATGCATAAAATGTATATAAATGTTTGATTGCATAGTAATTTTATTTATCATTTTAATATTAACAGTTGTTCAAAAACTCTATAAATATATATTATCAAAATNGGGCAATATTCTAAAATTTTTATATGTAGGAATCATTTGTTACATACTCTTTTTAAATATATATTTTTATTTCATCTTTGAGTTTCATACATGTATACAGTGTATCTTGATTGTATCTATTTCCCAGTCCTCCTACCTCTCCTTGGGCCCTTCACATGTCCCTCTCCTATCTTCATGTGCTCTTTTTTTAAAAAAAAAATATAATTCACTCATTAGTGCTGCTAGCATGCACAGAGGTGTGGACCATGAGCGGGGCCACACCCCTGAAGAAGACTGATCTGCCCCCAGCAGCTGCCAACTGCCTATAGCTCCTTAGCTAGGGGTGGGGCTTCCTGAGCCCCTCCTCTATCCATGCTAGAGTTTTGACTGACTTGATCTCCTGTGGGTCTTGCACAGGCAATCATGCTATCTTGCTGCCTCACATACGCTCCTTTTTGTGTGAGAACTTAGATGTGTCTTTAGAACTGTGATCATTTAGAAATTCAGTCATCTTTTGCCTTACATGGAGGTTGAATCTTCTTTACCTTCCTCTCACACATTCCATATTCTGTTTTTGTATGGAAAAGCTAGATGATTATCAACAGGATAATTGGAATTTTGTCAGTTTTCCGCTAAGAATGGAAAATTAGCTTCTAAAAGTGAATTGGTGTTTCCATCTTTTCCAAGATCAATATGTTAGTATTGATTAATTGATTATTGTTTTTGGATTCCACTCTGACTTTGCTCTGCTTTATGGCTGCTTGTGTAGCCCATCAGTTTGTAGTGATCTCTTAGCTGATATGAGGGATTAAGAGTCAGGGTCAAAATATTTCTTTTTCTCCTTTCAAATGTTTTTACCTGGTACATCTTTTGTTTATGTACTACAGTAGGAGAAAAAGTGAGAAATTGTGTCAAATAAAAGAGACATTAATCCTGTCTTATATGATTCTTGCTAAAATAAAAGTATATGTATGTATATGGGTATGTATGTATGTATACGCTATTAAAGGCATGAAGCAGCACGCCCTGCTTGTAAAAAGTATATATTTTGAAACCATAATGCAGTGTTTTATTTCTTACTTTCTGAACACAGGGCTTTGTGGTAGGCTCCTGTCTTAGTTAGGGTTTCTATTGCTGTGATGAAACACCGTGAACGAGAGCAAGTTGGGGAGGAAAGGGTTATTTAGCTTTTGCTTCCATAATAACTGTTCATCACTGAAGGAAGTCAGGGCAGGTGCTCACGCCAGGAACCTGGAGGCAGGCGCTGATGCAGAGGCCATGGAAGGGGCTGCTTACTGGCTTGCTCATTATTGCTTGCTTAGTATGCTTTCTTATAGAACCCAGGACCACCAGCCCAGGGGTGACATCACTTACAATGGGCTGAGCCCTCCCTTATCAATCACTAATTAAGAAAATGCCCTACAGGCTTGCCTACAGCCTGATCTTACAGAGACATTTTCTCAATGGAGGCTCCCTCCTCTCTGATGACTCTAGTTTGTGTCAAGTTGACATGAAACTAACCAGGACAGATATAGACAGATAGTAATGATGACTTGGTAAGTATTTATTTAATTTCATCCAGGTCAAAACAAGGTGATTTTGTTTCCTAAGCCTGTTCCTCACTGTGTTTCCTACAAATCAGGTTGCTTAAGGCAAATATCTAGGTGTTTCTCTCCCTCTCCCTTTCCAGTGCTGGGGACTCCCTATCAGGAGCCCCATGTATCTCAGAAGATATCCTCCCGCTGCACAACAGTCTCAGTCCTAAGACTCAGTCATAATTTCTCTTTCCCTGCTTGTACCTGTACAATCTACTGGCAAGTCTGCTAGGCTTTATTTTCCAAATGTGTCTGAAATATGTCTCCTTTGTCTTTCCTACTATTTTAATTTCTTATGTAGAGTACAGTGGTAGTACTCCCTAATGGTCAGTCTCACTTTTTAAAAATATTTCATTCTGCTCTTCAAACAGTAGCAAGAATGTCATTAAACACTTCCTGGCTACACACCCATTGTGTTTATTACCAGACACATTCGTTAGAAAAATAGGAAAAGAAAACCAGAATCAAGTATTCTGCTTTTCTTGTAACTAAATACTTGTAATTCTTAACAAAATACTTGGTTAAAGGAGAATTTTTCTCTATAAAAGTATTTCAGCTAAGTAAAGAAGGAATAATATAATTTTAATATCAGCACTTTATAACCTTTAATGAAATGTTATAATTTAATTAGGCACTAAATGCCACTTATAGTGGCAGGGAGAGGTTGTTGCCAGAAGTTTCTCTGTCCTGCCCAGCCCCNCGGTCCGCAGCTGCTTAGAAAATAATCATTCAGAGGCTTATATGAATTACAAACTGTATGGCCTATGGCTTCAACTTCTTGCTAGCTAGCTCTTTCATCTTAAATTAACCCATTCCTATTAATCTATATGTTGCCATATGGCTATGGCATTACCGGTCTGCTGACACTTGTTGCGCCTTGGGCGGTGGGTGGCATCTCTCCTGACTCCACCCTTCTTCTCTCTGTATCTCTGCTTGGATTTCCCACCTGGCTGTAAGCTTTCTTGTCATAGGCCAAAACAGCTTTATTATCCAATGGGAGCCACACATATTCACAACACACAGAAAGACATCTCACAGCAAGAGGTTGTAATTTATATGTTTCCTGGACACCCACATCTAGAAACTTCTTTGCCCAGATCTTTAGTGCCTGTCTCCTGACATTCAAGTTTCATTTACCCCTCAGAAGTTCTGGCTTTCACAATCAGTGTCATCCTGTATCGTCTTCCTCAGAACGCTTACTAGGATTTGATATTTTCTTTATGTTTGGTTATTGCTGTTCCCACCCACTGGAGTATCAGTTCTGTGGGATGGTGCTAACTCTTTACCTCTCCACTGTTAAGGTCTAGAGACTTCCTATGGCTGGCAGACAGGGCTGATACCCAGGAATTGAGGGAACCCAAGCTTCAAAGCTGTTGAATCTTAAGAGCATTATTCATATGTAGAATCAATAATATATACCACTGTTGCCTAGCAGAGGTATTTAAAATTCAGTTGGCATTCTCATTATTAATGTGTTTCAAAGGCTCATGTATGAGAAAATTAGCTCTGTTAGCAAAGCTTTAGAAAATGTCAAATTCTTTCATAGCATTTATATAAAAATATTTGTAGTTTGGATAATTAATGTCATATCTTGTCTAAGCTGTTTCTTATATCTAGATAAGCAGAGGTTAACATTTATGAGGTATGTTTATATATGATATGAAAATTTGGCAAACAGTTCTTGGCTCGTGTGAATGTCAGTGAAATATATATAATTATACCTTCCATCAAGAGGGAACTAATACTTTATAAATAAATGCAGGGAAGAGATGAGATTGTAAAATTATGAGACCTCGTATTTTAAAAGAAAGCACCATAAAAACGTTACACAGGTATACATTATTCAACCATGGTGATTAAAATGCCTTGTTTAGTAATTTCCTCATTGTGTGAACACAGTTTGTCCATATACACACCCATCCCTCGGTGCAGCCCCTTGATTCAGGGAAAGATGTGAAAACCTGAGATGTTAGGCTGCTGCCAGAGAGCCACATACTGTTCCCAGGCCCTTTGAAGTAAGAATCTGCTCTGCAAAAGATACAAAGTAAACTGTAATAAACACAGGGACTGGTAACAGTCATTCATTATTGCTGTTAGTTGGATGTGGTTGGAGGCAGAGTAGGTTTCTTTATACCATCAGCCCCACAATGTAGAGTAGTGTGTTAAGTTAGCAGAGTGTAATAACTAAGATGTCACTAGGCAGCAGGAGTATTTCAGTTTCATTATAGGCTGTGGAGCCATCATCCAATATGGGGTCCATACTTGCATATATGTGTGTGTGTGTGTTTATAAAACCAGATAAGTGTAACCAAATCAATCTTAAAAATCAAAGTATAAATTACCTTTCCATCAAGGAGTTTTATCATGTTGTTATACAGACAAAAGCAAAAATTCTCAACCTATGACTTCTGGCTATGCGGTCTAGCAATGAAGAAATTTGTTGGCAGAGTTATAGCAACTCCTGTCGCCCTGCTCATAGCACAGCTGGGGTGGGAGGTAAGATTTCTAGTAGCAGCAGTTTGCTTGGTTTTTATTTATACAGCTCTAGAGCTCAACTTTCCCCATAACATATTTGGGTCTCTGGTGATTTCTGTGATGCCTGCTAGAGGGATCTTGAGGAAACACCACAGAGCTGCATGTACTCTACCTCTTTCCCCCAATACTACAGAAAGTAAGCTCCCACTTAACGATGCTCGGCAGTCCATCCCTCTTCCTAGACCCTGTAGCAGGCAAGTTGATGGTCCCAAATGAAAAGTGAGCTCCCTTTGCCTGTGAGTCATGGAGCTCTCAGCAGTTTTGTTTTAGAAGCCCCCCTTCCCCCAGCCAAAGTAGTTCTTGAGGCTAACATTCTTTGGATCATGATTTGACACTTTTTGGGGTTCCCAGAGACAGTAAAATGTAAGGATCTTTGACTTGTAGAGTAGAAATTCAGACAAAACCTGTGCTGGCTAGTTTTATATCAACTTGACACAAACTAAAGTCATCAGAGAGAAGGAAATCTCAATTGAGAAAATGCCTCCATAACACCAAGCTGTAGGGAAGACTGTGGGGCATTTTCTTAATTAGTGATTGATGGGGAGGGGCCAGCTCATGGTGGGTGGTGCCACCCTTGGGTGGTGGTCTTGGGTTCCATATCAAAGCAAGCTGAGCAAGCCATGGGAAGCAAGTCAGTAAGCAGCACCCTTCCATGGCCTCTGCATCAGCTCCTGCCTCCAGGTTCCTGCCCTGTTTGAGTTCCTGTCCTGACTTCCTTGGTGATGTGATATGGGTGTAAGCCAAATAAACCCTTTCCCTCCTACTTGCTTTTAGTCATGGTGTTTCAGCACAGCAATAGAAACCCCCACAAAGACAAGACCTTTCTCAACACAGCTCCCTGACACTGTACCTCAGTTATATGTTGGAAGAGAGATCTTTTCCAAGGTAGTATGCTGTTCAGATCCAAGTTCCAGTCCATTTAGGCTGTACTTCGGTGTGGTGCTGAGACCGGTCCTAGTGCTGCCTCCTGAATCTCTTCCACTTCCTCTGACTATTGTATGGGCTACACTACCCTGTGCTCAGTGCTTGAACATTATTTTTCTTGTCCTTTATTCTCCCAGTCATAGTTTCTGACTTTCTTCAAGTCTTTCATGACAACTAAGCTTCAGCACCTTCTCACAATTGCCTGTCCTGAAGAGTAGTACCAGGTGATCCATGGTGCTTCTTATCTGCCATCTTGGAATCTCTCTAGTTAATTTCTCCCTAGCACAGAAGTGTGGTAGAGCATACATAAGTTGCTTGTCAGACTCTGGCTGGCACTCTGTTGTTTGTACCCTTGGAGATGCTGATAGGTCAAGAAAAATTGGGGTGCACATCTTACTGATCTTTGACAATTTTTATTTGAAAAGGATTTGCATACCAGTGTAGGTCTTACCACTTTTATTGCTAAGAACTTGGGATGGCTTTCACCAGGATCACCCATGGTCTACTCACTGGTTTGTATGTGTTCCTACCCCCTTCACGGGAGCAGGAACTTCAGAGGTGTTGTACGTGGCTGCATCCCCAGTGTTGAGAACAGTGCTTGGTACATGTGAGTGTTAGCCTCTGTTTTGATTTAGAAATAAACTCCATGTTAATTATCTTTCACACTCAGTCATTCATACACAATAGCTTTAGCATACATACTAATGTGTGATCTATAATATTAGATAAATGTGAACTCACCAGATACCTGTTGAGGCAGGAGCAATGTCTAGATACGTTACCACGTTTACCTGCTCATCAGGTGCAAATTGATTTTGAGCAGCTTAGTGTAATGACAGTTTCCCTCATTACAAATGGAGGAACAGCTGCTCACTTAATGGGCTTTTAATGGGATGTGTGAAACTCATCCATTACCTTATTTCATCGTAATTTCACGATCTAGGTTTCTTGACTTTCTTTGGGTGGTGGTGAAGTAATTATGTAGTTTTGAAAGTTCTGTAATGCCTGTGACTTGGGAATCAGGCTGTTGTGTGTGTTCATCATTCCCTCCAGTCCTCAGGATTGTTTTCTTCTTCTTCTT